>CP139506.1:251861914-252011914 GCA_021014915.2 Artemisia tridentata subsp. tridentata | reverse complement strand
TGCCATAGAGTTTCTCACGTTTGAAAACTCATTTCATTTCTTGATATCTTGATTTACATTGATTACCTTCGGTGAGTTTCATAGCCCCGGTTTTTACATTGTTTGTATCTTATTTTAAAACCCTCGGGGTGGGAATACATTGCTTATTTTTCGGATACAAGTACTAAAACTGTTACATTGCCTAAGTTACCGTTATGTCGTTAAAGTCCCCATGAATCATGAACCATTAATTACTTGTAAGCGCGGATGCTATGAATAGATCTATTTGGGTTAACACCCCTGTTCGAGTTGGCCACGCCAACCTGTCAAACGGACGCATATCATTCAGATTATTTCCAAGTGTCTGGCAAACACTTAGTTGGGGCATTGATTATTATTATTCTTGATTGCATACCATTTCGTTGAGCTTCGGGGTCATGAGCTTAGGGCGCTGTATATTATTTTTGGCTATGACGTTATATTTGTTGTGATTGTCATGCTTCTGAAATCTTGTGGTCCGCACCTTACTTGTTTACTTAAACCTATGAACTCACCAACAATTATGTTGACTTTTTAGCGTGTATTCTTAGGTAACTAGACGGTAATAATCACTTTATGTATGGAGCATACTAGAGTCATGGTATGTGCTTAAACACATACTTTTTCTTGACCAAAACCGGACCAAAATAACCAAAAACCCGACCAAAATGCCAAAAGATATTGTGTTTTTGTGTTTTTGTATGTGCAGGGATGGATATCGTGAAAATTGACAAAAGACACGGAAAACCCAAGATAACGAGCACGAGATTTGGAAATGTGTTAAAAGCCGGAGCCGGGGAAGGAAATTATGGTCAAATAGTCAACTGAGGTCTTCAAATTATCAAAGCTTGTCAAGAATAGCCCTTGGATATTACTTTTGAAGAATGGCAGAAATGGTCCTTTGAGTTTCATAAAATATACAAATGGTCCTTATTCATTTTCATTTTACACATAAAACCCTTATCCGGATTTATCCAAAATCCTAATCTAAAACCCCACTTGACAACCCATCCCAACCCACTTCAAATAATCCACAAGCCCATTCCCCATTAACCCAAGCCCATAATTCGGTCAAACAATTAAAAACCCCGACCCGGTCAAAACAGTCAAAGTAAATAAAATATTACCCCTTTTTCTTTTCCCGCCCCCCAAATCAACTTAACCCAGGAAACACTATGAACCCTAATTTTACCCACCCCGATTTCACCACAATTAAGGGCTAATTGGTCAAATCATACGCTTCTAGAAGATTGTCAGGCCTTGTCAGAGCGAAGAAGCACACGGACGATGACGTGGCAGCTGGCTATTGGTTGAGATAACTCACTACACCTCAATCTAAGGGCTATTATTGTTTTCAATCATTGGGTACGGATTTAAGGGCTTGGATTGGCTCTCAAGTAACACAATCCCACGGATTGCCAGCCTGGCATTTGAGGCCCCAACCGTCTCACCCTCGGCTATATAAGGAGGCTTAGATTCGTCATTTCAGTATGTAGAATTTAGTGTAGGGAAACTCTGTCAATTTTATTTCTCAAATTGTAATTTCTTTTTAATAAGTGTAATCCAGTTCTCAGTTAATGAAAGTGTAGTTTATTTCTTTATATTCCAAGTTTCTTTGAATTTTACTTTTAATCTCTTCTTAGCTTAATTTGATTTTAAATAGCTTGTTACTGTTTCATTATAATCTAGCAAACAATTTCAGTCAGTATTTTAGTCAATAGTAATTGTTATTCATCTAAAACTAAAAAAAAAAAAAAAATCAGAAAATACATAAAAATAATAAAAATGTTTTTCAAATTTCAAAAAAACAGGTTTCAATTAGTTTGATTTCATTTAGATAAAGTTCATTTTAGCTTTTTAGCTTCTGTGAGCTTTTGTTTTAGCTTAAACACATCAAACTCTCATTATTCATTGCTGGTCAACAAAAGTCAACTTAATGATGTTTATGATGAATCTGTGGGAGAGGTATGCTAATCAAGCCAAGGATGTGATTAGCCTATCAAAAGATAGGCTAGCATAGTGAACCCCCTCTGTTTGAGCTGAGGGGGATGATCATTGTGAGTTTTTCTATTTTACATTTCCTCTAAAATATTATTTAGTTTGTAGATCTGTTGTTGCTTGTTTAATAGTTGTTTGTTAGTCAGATTTGATCATATTCAGTGGTAGTTTAAGTGTTTGATGTTTGATTCATTGTAGTTGCTTCATTACTGTTTCATATATGTTCTATCTCTAGCTTAGTTAAAGTAGATCTGTCATTGTTAATGCTAGCTGATAGTAGTTGCTAATCTGTATTGATTTGATCATATTTGGCTGATATAAGTGGTATTTGATCATGAGTTTTGGCTGTTAATGCTTAGATCTGTTTGTAGCTTTGATATCTGCTAGTTCAAGGGTGTTTGGATCAAGGATAATAAGTGTGCTGTTGGTGTTAGTTGGTGGTTATTTTGGTCTGATTTATCTGCATTACTCTTATATAGCTCAGAATAAGCATAATATTGGTGGTTTGTTAAGAAAAAGTCAAAGTTACTTGTTAATCTCATAAGCTGCTAATATATGTTGAAATTTGGATCGGTGCTTGTTGATTTGGACACTAATTGTGTTTATGCATGTTAGTCAATGGACAATATAGCTTAAACTCATCTAGTTTGTAAGATCTAAGCTTCATAATTTCATCTTAGTCAACTCTTAGTGGTAATTAATTAGTCAAAGTTCATCTGGTATCTGGTGCACATTGCTTGAATGTTGTCATGTTCATGAGATCATTTGGTTGATCATATGTGTTTGGAATTGCTTGGATCTTTGTTTGTAAGTAATTCATAGTATGAAATTTATCTGTGTTCATTTACAAGCTTTGCCATCATCATTTGCTAGTCCTAATCTGTCATTAAAAATCGTTTCATCATAGCTATTCATAAATACTTGCACTGTCCTAAGTTTTTGGTACCTGTATTTGCTTCGAATTGAGTTAGTAATTGAGTCTTTGTGATAGGGCTTTTTGAAATTTAGTAATCTCTACTTGCTCAGCTTTCCAAAATAGTCTTCGGTTTCAAAATTGGTTAAGTTTTGAGCGATTTACAAGCATTTGAAAAGAGCTTTGTGAGATTACTTTCGGTTGTTAACTGGTGTTCATAAGTTTCTGGTGTTGTCAAATTTGGTCCCCAGTCTTGCTGTCTAAGTCTAAATCGTGCCTGGTAATTTTTAAGTAATAAAATAGTTTGGTTTTTGGCACTCTTAGTCCCTGTCTTTGTTTAAAATTAAAATAGTTTCAGTTTTCATGCTTTTAGTCCCTTAACTTTTAAACTTTTTGTTTTCTTTAATTTTCTTTTATAAAATTAGTTTCGATAAGTAACATTTTCGTCCCTTAGATTTTTATTTTCTTCATTTTAGTATAATTTCACTATTAGTTTTATAAATTTCGGGAATAGCCCGGGATTTGCGTTATTTTATTTCTTGTGTGTTTATATTTGTTATCGTAGATTGTTTTTAATTTTTTATATTTTAGTTTAAACAACACCAAAATAATCTTTCACGTCACTTATTCACTTCACATATTCACACACCGATTCGACTTATTCGCCGTCAAACCTTCGTTGGGAGAACGACCCGGGGAAATTGTATTCGTTACAATTTCTTTGGATTCAAAAATAAAAATAAAAATATATTACATCAAATTAAGTCACGTTTTGGACCGCACATCATGATGAAGATTTCTTTTCATTACTTAGCGTTTGGTTATGAATTAAAATCTTACATTTGATGGTGAACTCTGAACTTAATGCTTTCGTAAACATTTATGTTTAAATCAAACGCTTGTTTAAAATGACTCACTTTAAGGTCATTCTTTATTCCCTTGTACTTTGTTATCCAAGAACATCACACCCTTGGAATTCCATTCCGCTGCAATCCAAATTTGGGGGTGTGACATTTAGTGTAGGGGATGTCATTGTTGATAAATGTGGATGGAAGTATGTTAAGGAGGATCGTAGCCATAAGAAGTGCTTTGGCCCAATACTCAGGTGGAAGACTGATAGAAGATCGATTTGAGATGATCACTCTCCTATTAAATAATTAAACTAACAACTAAACTAAAATATACTTTACTGAACTAATTTCCTATTCATCCTTTTCTTCTCTGTTACAACTCATGCCAAGATTACATTTATATAAGAAAAGATGCATGGAAACTGCTACTCTAACTACTTAACCTACTAGCCTAAGAATTAGTAGCAACTTGCATGGAAACGGAAACGTGAATATCACTAGCCAAAAATAATGGGCATATCATGGCCATAATGCAATACTAAGAAACAACTGCTGACCACTTCTTGTTGGACCATGTCAACTCGTATCAAAGACGATCTTGAAAAAGAATACTCAGGTGAAGGACGTTCTTGAAAAAAAAGTGAACGTACTACGTTATTGATATTGTAATTCATATATCATAACAATTATATAATTAACACATAAACATCAAGAACACATTGCGGAAGCGTAGGATCATAATACTTGTAATTAAATTAACCGAACGTAAAAGAATATTCGTACCTTTTAGCAATTCCAAGCTATAACAATAAACAAGAACACAAACCCTAATCGGTTAGGGTTTAAACAATTCGACCAAACCACAAGTTGACCCAAGTAATATCACAAACAATAATGTGTTTGTCCTTCGTTCTTGTACACACGTATTGATAGCATTTCGATGTGAAAAGCTAGGTTCTTGATTACAAAACAAATCAAACACTAATATTTTGTATTCAAGAAAATCGAATCCCAAGGTGTTTGGGATGTGATGATCGGCCGAATACAAAAGAGAGGAGAGGAGAGAAAAGAAGCTATATTTGTTAGGGAATCAAGAGTACAAATAATGACCATTAGGCCTTATATTTATAGGCTAACAAATCTTGGAGACCAAGTTATAGAGGGATTCGGAAACCCCTCTCCTTAACCGATCGGCCATAGTATCCCTAAGGGGATTCTAGAAGCTTCTTCTCTTATTTCCTTATTATTCCTTTAACTTAATATTTAACGACCGTTAACCAAACCCCGTTAAATACTAACGACCGTTAAGTGTTTTATTGTGATCAAATAATTAAATATAATATTTTATATATAAATTATTTACAACGACTCTCATACGTAAAGTGTGCAATCCCGAAGTCTCGTGTTCGAATCCGGTCATACATATATTAATTTATATCCATAAACCTTTCAGCTCCCACTTGGATATACCTTAATATAGTAGTGACATTGGTTAGTCTAGAATAACACCTTAATGCCCCCAAAACGACCCTGAGTGTGGTTTCCTGGAAAACCTTTTAATGATTCATCATTATACTTATCATTTTGTTGCTAATACCATGTTAACTATCGATATGGATCAAAGTCATTCCATAAGTTAACTATTCTGTTTCTCGTTATATCTGATTGAGTAAGATTACCAAATCATCTGAACGTATTCCAGATAGATCTTGGGCATGGCCATGCAAACATCTTGTCAACCCTATGAGGGGCCCAGTAGTATTATACTTCGAAACAAATTCGAATGAACATATTCTCTCTTGACTAGAAGCAAAACCCATGAATTTTGTAAAACTTCTGAAAATAGCCCTTATAAGTACCAGTTACGGATAGTGTTAGACTATTCCATAAAAATGCACTATATCCATGACAGTTATCTGGTATCTCAAGTTTGAGAATAAATATTCATGATTTACTTAATGAAAAAGATCCATAAGTACAATCATGTGGTTGGGATCTGTCCTATATTCAATTCATTAAATATCATGTGAATTTGGCATATCCAGCACATCAATATACTTTCAAGTATATTCTACCAAAACTTAATTCAATGATATTCCCATATCATTGACTGATAACGGACTATTTAGAATAACATAAGTTATTCATGGATTAAACATGCAAATATAGGACACAGCATTATAAATGGAAAATAAACATAACTAATATTTTATTTCATTAAATAATAATTGTTTAATACATCCTTTATCCAAATACTAATCACAGATTGGCATGAAACTACTAGCTAAATGAAGTCCAATGCCATCGGCAAGTTCAGTAAGCTTTTCCTTAGGTAAAACCTTCGTGAAGGGATCAGCTAGATTGTCATCTATGTGAACTTTGAGTAGATTGATTTCTCCTATGTTGACTTGTTCTCAAACATAGTGATACTTTCGTAGGAAATGTTTGGTACCTTTCATGACTCCAGGTTCATTGGCAAATGTAATGGTAGCAGAATTGTCACAATACATATTCATAGGTAATTCTATTGACGGCATAACTCCAAGTTCCGAAATGAATTTCCTAATCTAAACAGCTTCCATTGCAGCTTCTGAAGCAGCTATGTACTTAGCTTCTGTTGCAGACATCGAAATGTTACTCTTCTTCTTGCTCTTCCAGTCTACTGCTCCTCAATTGATAACAAAGACATATCTCGTCTGAAATTTCGTATCATCTTTATCACATTGCCAGGAGCATCGCAGAAACCTGTAACATCAAGTTCTGCATCTGGATTTCCTCCATACACTAGAAACATATCTTTAGTAGCCCTCAGGTACTTAAGAATGTTCTTAACATCATGCCAGTGTTTACCACCTGGTTCTGTTGATATCGACTGGTGATATTTTGTGCGAACACCACATCTGGCCTTGTACATCTAACAGCATACATGATAGATCCTAAAGCCGAAGCATAAGAAACTTTACTCATGTGTACCACCTCTACAGGTGTTGAAGCACATAGTTCGCTACTTAAGCCATGTTCTACTTGCATTGGCAAATATCCTTTCTTAAAATTTTGCATATTGAATCTTTTCAATATTTTATCAATGTAAGCACTTTGACTTAAACCAATTAACCGCCTTGATCTATCTCTATAGATCTTGATTCCTAGAATATATGTTGTTTCTCTTAAATCCTTCATAGAAAAACAATTTCCAAGATAGGCCTTAACCTCTTGTAATCTTGGAATGTCTTTTCCCATAACTAATATGTCATCAACATATAGGACAAGGAAAGTAACATCACTCCCACCAGCTTTGTGATATACACATGGCTCATTAAGATTCTGAGTAAATCCAAACTTTTTTATTTCCTCATCAAATCTCTTATTCCATTGCCTTGATGCTTGCTTCAATCCATAAATGGATCTTTGAAGTTTGCATACACGGTTTGGAAATTGTGGATTCACAAACCCCTCAGGCTGCGCCATATAGATGTCTTCATCTAGGCGACCATTTAAGAAGGCGATTTTGACATCCATTTGCCAAATCTCATAGTCATAGTACGCTGCTTTAACTTTGAGAATCATAATAGCTCTAATGTCTGCTACAGGAGAAAAGGTCTCTTCGTAGTCAACCCCATAGGTTTGAGTAAAGCCTTTAGCTACCAAACGAGCCTTATAGGTGTGTACATTGCTATCCATGTCAGTTTTCTTCTTGAAGAGCCACTTACATCCAACGACTTTAGCGTTAGGAGGAAGGTCTACTTCAATCCAGACATCATTATCTTTCATGGATTGCATTTCCTCATTCATTGTAACTATCCATTTGTCCTTTTCAGGATCATTCATGGCAGCCTTATAGTTAGCAGGTTCTCCAAGATCCCCTAACATATTTTCCTCAACTTCTACGTTAAGACATAGACGTTCAGGAGCACGTATAGTCCTTTCAGACCTACGAATGGGAATAACTTCAGGTGGAGGACCCAGACTTTCATGTTCCACAGGAAGTTGGCTAGTGTTTTCAGAAGGTGATGTATCTTCATGATCATCTTTCAGATCATAAATTCTCCCACTGAATTCTTGATATATGAGATCCCTTTCAAGGAAGTCTCCATACCTAGCAATAATTACTTTGTTTTCAGGTGGGTAGTAAAAGTAGTAACCCATCGTTTCCTTTGGGTATCCTACAAAGATACACTTAACAGATCTCTGTTGGAGTTTATTTGGTGAGTCACGTTTAACAAACGCCTCACAACCCCAGACCTTTAAATAAGACAAGTTAGGAGCTTTACCATGCCATATCTCATATCGTGTCTTATTAACCTTCTTGCATTTCCCCAAAAGGATAAGGAAAGAGTTGTAAGATTAAACATTGATCGCACCATGCCTAACAATGTACGATTTCTTCTCTCAGATACACCATTTTGTTGTGGTGTATAAGGAGATGTGAGATGTTGAACAATTCCACTCTCAGCTAGATAATCTTTAAACTCTTGGCTTAGGTATTCACCACCTCTATTGGATCGAAGAGCCTTAATCTTCTTTCCTAGTTGCAATTCTACTTCATTCGTAAAAACTTTAAATGTCTCAAACACCTCATGTTTATGTTTAAGTAACTAAACATAACCATAACGGCTTAAATCATCTGTAAAGGTTAAGAAGTAGCTAGCACCTTTCCTTGACACATGTCTAAGTGGTCCACATACATCAGTATGTATCAAACCAAGTAGATCTGAAGCCCTTTCTATAAGATTTGCAAAAGGTTTCTTTGTCATCTTCCCAGATATACAACACTCGCATTTATCAAATGATTCATCATTGATACTTTTCAAAAGCCCATCGTATTGCAGCTTTTCCGTGCGTTTCTTACCTATGTTAGCAAGTCAACAATTCCAAAGATAAGTAGAATCCAAGTCCTTCTTGATTCTCTTATTATTGATGCTAAACATTGAATTATTTCTATTGGATACATCATCATTCATGTCAATCTCAAACACACCATTCACAGCAATAACATTAAAATAAAAAACACCATTTAAAGAAACTGAAATTCCATTACTAGTAAATGTGTGAATAAAACCAAGATCCAACAATAAAGAAACTGAAACAACACCTCTAATTATAAAAGGTGCGTAATGACAATTGTTTAATAACAGTACTAAGCCCGAAGGAAAAACTAAATTAAACGATCATATGGCTTCAACAGCTGCATGTGCTCCATTTCCCATGTGCAGGTATTGCTCCCCAAAGGCCAGCTTCCTTTCTTCTCTAAACTCCTTCAGTATATTACAAATATGAATACCACATCCAGTATCGTATACACAGGAATTTATTTTATGAGAAAATGCAAATAATTCAATCATAAAGAAGTTACCTCAAGTGCTGGCATTCCCAGCATACTTCAACTTCTTCAAACGTAACTCCTCAAGGTAGAGAGGACAGTTCTTCTTCCAATGTCCTACCTCATGGCAGTGGTGGCAAGCCTGATCCTTCTTGGGATTCTCTTTCTTCTTTGGAGGGTTGTTCTTCTTAGGATTAGGTTGATAAGCCATAACTTGCTTACCCTTATCAGCCTTTCCTTTACCCTTCTTGTTCGCTTGCGGTTTTGGCTTCTGAATCCTACCACCTTGAATAGCAAGTACTTGAGGTGTAGAAGCCTTTTGAGGTAATAATTTTTCATAGTCAATGAACATTGCATGCAAATCACTCACTGTTTTCCCCGTGTAATGCATGTTGAAATTCCGCACAAAACCACCAAATTCCTTGTTAAGGGATCTGTTGATTAGGCTAATACATACATCTGGAGGATAATGATAATTGAGTTTCTCTAGTTGGTTCATGTAACTTTGCATTTCTAAGAAGTGAGCACTCACGGATTTACCATCTCCCTGCTTACAGCTGTGTAGAGCATCAATCAAATCATACAATTCTACAACTTGTGGTTTCTCAAACATACGTCTGAGTTCATTGAGCATATCATAAGGGAAAAAATGCTCAAATTACTTTCATAGAGCAGGTGACATCATTCCAAGCATCATGCAAGCAACATCATTATGTTTCTTATATTCAACTTTCCATGCTGCTTTTTCTTTTGCAGATGCAGCAGCAGCAGGTTCAGTAGGACAAGGCGTATTCAAATAATCTAGTCTTTTAGCCACTCGCAGGACAATACTCAGCAACCTATAACAATCATTGAAGTTGGGGCCAGTCAATTTTTCTTGTTCAAAGAAAGCTTTGAACGCAGAACTTAGTGTAGTGTTATCGGTTTGAGCCATTTCTACATAAAAAAGTTCAAATGTTAGTATTTTCGATACTACAACCTTTCAATAAAATTAAATACCCTTGGTAAATTTCAGATAACCGTAGAATTTTCCTGAAACTAGGACCCAAATTAACATAGTTTCATTACATCAGTTGATCTGCTAGTAGTGAAAGTATTCAACAAGGTAATTGTCGAACAATAATTGGCAAACATTTTCTAATTCCTAGATCATTATGGGATTTACAATTGACAAAAATCTATTTTCAATGTAAGCATGTTTCATCCCATCTTATGCCTTGAGTTATAGATCTCACTAACTAACTCAATTAAGTTGTATAATTTAGAAACTGTAAATTTTTCGAGATACGGACTCACGTAACATGGAGATGGAGATTTACCTTGTCATTGCAATCTACTTAAGATCTCACTTAAGCTAAATTGCAACTTCAAGTGTCTCTTATAATTAGATGGCATAAATTTAAGGCCAAAATGTATTTTACTACCCCATATTTTACCAACAGAATCTCCTACTACCCTAAAGTATCAAAGGTACATCATTGTAACTCATAGTTGGTAATTTAGTTCATATAGTACCCTAGCCCTAATTTACCCATTCACATGATTGTCACACGAGTTATTGTGGTTAGTTTTTAATGGAAAAGTTCTAGGTAATCTCAAGTGACTTATCCCCTTTTAATTTTCATAAATTATACATCCTTAAATTTGTAATTGCTTCGTAATAAGTGATTGGAATTTTAATCACCACAACTACAAATTTAGTCATTAATTGATTCATTAATTTGACCCCTAATGATGGTGATCAATTGACAACATTTTGGTTAATCAAAATACAAAACTATATATTGATCTGCCATTTCCATTTGGTCCATTTATACCAGCAGGTTTTTAACTTGTATTGACTTGCAATATCTTAACTACATATAATAGGTAAATGGTCAAACTTGAAAGTGAAATCTTGAATCTTGGTCAAACCTTGAAAGTGAACACAATTGACAAAAGCTGGCCGTTTGGAAACAAGCTGGGCGTTTGAAAAGAAATGGCCCTTTGGAAAGTATTCATTACCTTCCCTATTCCCGGAAAGTATTAAACTTGGCGTTCCCACATGCTTATGCCCTTTGTAACTATGTTAGGAAAGAAGGAGAGATTATTTTCAAACACATATTTTCAAGGCGATGTTAGGAAAGTATTACTGGAACATTGCAGGACAAAACTACAGGAAATCAAACACATCTTAATTTAGGCAACTTCAACAAACTACACATTCAGGGCAAAACAACTACACATTATTGGCAACACAACTACACATTCATGGCTGACTTTATGAAACTTATGAAATACACTCGGACACGGCTGACTTTATATGAGTTTGAATGTTATGAAACACAACACACACAAACACAACCTCCTAACTCCCTCTATTTCTCTCTCTACAAAACACAAAAACCTCCCTTCCAAACCACCAACTGCCGCCTCCCTCATCTAAATCCGCCGCCGCCACAAACATTGCCACCACCATCAACTGAATCCGTCACCAACACTACTGGATCTTGCTAAAACCGGTGGTGTTTGAGTTTAGGTGGTTTCGTTGATTTTTATTGTGTGGTTTAGGTGGTGTTTTAGTGGTGTTTTCGGATTGCTTTGTGTGGTTTTGGTTTGTGTGGTTTGTGTTTGCGACATAGCCGGATCTGGTTTCTTTAGTTTCGGGTTATGTTGTGTTGATTTTGGTTTATGTGTGTGACACTGATTTTGGTTTTGGTTTCTTTGGTTTTGGTTTCTTTGGTTTCTTTTGTTTCCGATCTGGTTTCCTTTATTTCAGGTTCATTATATTTTTTAGGCCATTTTGTTTTGCAACATTATGTTGTGTTGGTTTTTAGGCCATTTAGTGGTTTGGTGGTTTATGCGATGTTGCTAATGTGTTCATTTGCATTATATGTGAGCAGTAAAGGGATGTTTATATCTTAAGATCTCGAGACCTGCTATGGTCTCATAAACTTTTGATCTTTTGAAAATTGTTTGAGAGGAAGAGATATGAGTGGTTAAGTTTTTGTTTTTGCTCATTAGTGCTATCTATGATTTTTGGAAGATATATTGTACTTTATAATCATTAGTGCTAACTTGGTTGATTTGGGTGAAATAAAGTAAGTAATCATAGAGGATTCAAGCTCGTCAAAAGTCACCCAAGTGTACTTTAAATGTATGTAAACCCGTAAATCTTTTTTTAAGGCTAGCTTGTTATTTATATACTTCGTGTAATAGTATTTTCAAGCGTAGTTAAACTGACACACAATCTTTACCAGAATATTTCAAGATTCATGTTTGGACTAAAAGTATTTTCATGTTTGGACATGTACGTTATCGAACTACTGTTGTTGGCTTCAATTCAATGTTTGTGGAAACACCTGTGACCCTATGCTTGTAAATATAATTTTTAAATTTTCTGTATGTAGCTATCCTTGGCAAGTTGACATTTTTACGTTCATCAAATAACTACAAATGGCGGTGGATTTCAAAATCATAATACAATTATGTCATTTGATATGAACAGTAACGGTTGTAAACCATTCAAGCTTTATCGAGTTCCAGCCCAAGCCGAATAAACTGATTCAAAACACATAACGAGTTGAGCTCGAGCTTTTAATAGGTTCGATCTGAGTTTTTGTAGAGCTTTTCAAGTCTTTATTCAGATATATGTTCACTTCGTTTTCGAATATGTTTAGTTATATTTGTTTAGCAGCAATGTTACTCTACTCTTTTGATATCTTTTATTATCTAAAATTGTGAAACTCGTAACATATAAACCTCATTTATAAGACCCACATTGTTGTAGACTTGTAGTATGTCTTAAGAAAAACAAACTGCCAAACTAATCAATAGCAACGCATTTCTACATTAAAGAATGAAAAACAACCAAATCGTGCAAACACGCTCGTGATTAATTACTCAAGCTTCTCATGACTAAGCTATTTTTATCACCAGTACCCGTGCATAGCAACATGATTTTATAGTGGCATATAGTTATAATGATATTTTAGTTAAGTGTTTTGTGTAACGTTTTGTGTGACCAAAATATCACTATAACTATCTGCCACTAGAAAATCCTGTTTCTATGCACGGGTACTCATCTAGTCAATATATAAAGTTGTTACCCACTGCTCTTATAGAGCCACGTAAGAAAATGAACCCATAAACATAAAGAAACAAGAGTAAGCAAAAGTAAAACAAGTCACTACCAACACACATCATACTAACAAAGGATGAATTCAAGGTGCATGGAAAAAGAGAATTGTACTCCCTTCAAGAGACGATTCAGATCTTAATAATTCAAGTACTCACTGATTAAAAAAATACATAATTCATGTACTACTTTGACAAATACAAAACAGATAAAAGTCTGAATTAGACTCCTGAATGAGACTCCATGAGCATCATCCTTGAAGATAAAAAGACAAAGTGTACAAAAAATTAAAAGGAGAAAAGTTACGTGAGATAAACTAGTATCCCAAATTTTTGTTAAAAACTAACGACAATAACTCATGTGACTTGGTTATTAGGGCTAGGGTACTATATAAACCAAATTACCAATTATGAGGTACTATGAAGTACCTCTAATACTTTAGGGTAGTAGGAGATCCAGTTGGTCAAATATGGGGCAGTAAAATACATGTTGGCCTAAATTTAAATTTAAAGGGTACACATTTGATGTGTGTAATAAAAATATGTACGAAGAAGCATGCACACAACTTCGTATCATAGGTTTTAATAAAACCTTTCTTATTAACCAATTTCACTAAAATTAAATCAACAAAGTTTTAATTGAGGTATTGGGTAAACCAATAAAAAAATTATCTTTAATTATCATCCACTATATCGTACTTTTGCTTAAGTCAAAGACTTAGAGTTTCGGATAATTACCACAAAGTGGCGCGTGGAATTAAAGATGTAGGATCTATTGTTTTGGTTGATATTGTGATTCGGAGGTCGGGGAAGATCAAACCAAGAGTTAGTCATTGTAGTGAGAGAAAGTAGAGAGAGAAAGGAAAACTATGTATGTTTTATTAATGAGATAAAAGGATAAGGTTTACACACTAAGTACCACACCTCCATGGAAGTATGGAGGGGTATATATAGCCTAACATATGCACCACTTTACAATATTGAAGCTTTTAGTACCTGTGTATGTGGCTTACAATATAACTAATGTAATCCCGTAAATGTCATTCCATTTACGTGTTAGGAGCGATCCCAACAATCTTCCCCCAATGGGACGACATAAGGGATTACTTACAACATTTCCTACAAGTACAAATATAAGTAAAATAAAGTCTTCATAAGCTCTTCAAATGCTGAGGATGACTGCAATTGACGCTCTTTGTCTTCATCTTGTACCTCGGCTTGAGAACTTTTCTTCACTTGTAGGCAAATGATGTAATATGCATGAACTGGATTAACTTCCCCCAATTCATGTTGCATGTCATTAGCAGCTTCTCCGAACACGTCTTTTTGGCGAAGTTTCTGAATCAGCTTCCCCCCAAACTGACAACCGTCTTCAGCAGATTTGAAACTTTGATGTAGTTAACATGTCTTCTAACTTTTGAAGTTTTAAGTACGCAGCGGAATTTGTAGATAACACCGTAAACCATACCAAGCAAATCTGACTAGTCACTTAATCACAGTTATACTCAATTCGGAAACTCCGTTCGGGGGTAACATGCAAGAAATCAGCAAGATTTTCTCACATATGTAGGCTACTTCACACTTCACAACCTCCGAAAGTTGAAACGATTACATCAAAATCACAAAACTGAACCACTGATCATCTCTGCGGACGTCTCTCCGGTAGTCATAAAAAACATTGTAAGCTCGATCACGTGAACCTGTTATGCGTCCCCGATGTGCACATTTCTTCCCCCTGATTGCAGATACTCATGGAGAAAGAGTGTTTTCGCAAAGAAGTCAGAAAAAGTACAAAGAACATCCACTCTCTTCGCGGAATCGGAAGCATACACACTATATTTACGATGGAAACGGAGGCAGTGTAACCCCGTATGTCCAATTAATCGAACAAGTGTGAAGTACCATAAATCCTTGTTAAGCTTAAAAATATTGTCGGGAATTAAATTTGAGTTGATATTGACAAAATATGAAAGATAAAGGGCCTAAGAAGACAAAGGATGAAAGTTTACAAAATACAGAAGATCTTTTATATTATTAGTAAATATCCTTTGTAAATCCTCTAGTATATAAAGAGGATATGGGGCGTGAGTTTTAATACAGATGTTAGAGATGTAACATCCAGGAAAGGTGTGTGTGTGTCTAGGCGTCAAGTCCTTTAATGGACGCCTAGGGTTCGTGTTTAGTTTAAGCCTCAAGGATCGTTGATCCCTATTAGAGTGTAACCGTGCTACACTTGATCACGTAGCATTGGGGTTGTTTGTGTTGTTAGTAGTTGTTAGAGATGATGACGAAGAAACCTTGTAGCAATAATAATGATAGGTTTGTTTTATCCGTTGCGCATCGTATTTATTCATTATTATTGTGTAATCCCATTTGCTCTAAACGATCCACGAAGTTGTTAATTATAACTTCACAATTGGTATCAAAGCCACGGGGCTCATGATCGTGGGATTATACAAGGTTTGGTTTGTCGAAGATCGAAGAAAACAAGAAAAATTCGTAACTGGTATCTATTTTCGTAACTCGCTGTAGGGCTGTTTTCAAAGGACGATAACTCCTTCGTTAACTGTTGGATCGGGCTGAATTTTTTACTGGAGATTCTTCATATATCAAGGTACAATTTCACCAGAGGGATCTTGAATCTGAGGTCTAGATCATCAGGTAAGATTTTTTGAAAACTGATGCAGATGCGTTTCTGATTTTCGAATATTTAGGGTTTTCTTGAATCAACTTCATGAATTTGGTTCTATTCTTATTAATTCATTATGGAAGTTGGTTTATTTGTTGTTTGGAGTCGATTATACGTGTTCGAAAGCAGCTTTGGATTGGATTTATTCACTTTGTGATTAGGGTTTTCCTGGTTCGTATGCATGTTCAAGAAAACAACCCTAATTCTCATTCTTAGTATTGCTGTTGCATTGTGTTTTGGGTTTTTGTTCGTGGTTCATTGGCAATACGTAGATTATAAACCCTAAACTAGGGTTTCATTTTATCAGTCAAAGTTTTCTCGAAGCTGTATATGCGTACTGATCACATTTATATATGATGTATTACAAGTCGCCATTCACATTCAGGTCGATGATGTGACAAAGGTGTTGATATTCGTTCATGTTACGGTTAAGATATCAAGTTGGTACTGTTTTCAGGTTCAAACGTGCACAATAGGGCTACCATATCCATAACTTAGTCCAGCCCACATGTCTGATCTATGAAAATCTATTAGTACTGCTAGTGGTTTCGCATCTTCACTTAGTACTGCCCAAGAATGAAGTTTGTACTGCTTCGGTTATGTTTGTACTGCTACAATCTTGGTTAGTACTGCCCACATACTTTGTACTGCTCGTTTATCTCAACTTTGTACTGCTAGTTATCGATGTTTGTGCTGCTCTCGGTTTCACTTAGAACTGTTCGCAAAAAGAACTTAGTACTGCTGTCATTACCAAGGTTTGTACTGCTGGTTTTTCATGACCTTGTACTACCGGCCGCGATAGTGCACACGAGGGGTTTTTTGTAATGCTCTTACCTTCTTGGTACTGCTCTCCAAACCCTAGTTCACGCTTTCTATATATTGTTGAAGTTATGGCAGTGTCGAGGTTCGACAAGGAATGAATTTTGGTCAGTATCCATGCATGCTATAGTGGCTCGGTGTGCATTGCATATACATGTTTTTATTTTCCATGATCATTGGTCGGGTTTCTTTTAATATTTGATGGCACATGCATATGGACGGGGAAAGCTATATTACATGCAGAGTTGAACTTTTCACTGAATATTCATTATTTTGATCATGATAATAGGACGGTGCTTTTTATTTTCTTACTTTTATTGATCATGGGACGGTGGAAAGCAAGAAAGCAAGACTTGGATTTATTCTACGCACCATGTTGTGATTTTATGCATGGATATGGGTCGTTTGTATATATACCTCATATATTATTGAATCTTTCATTGGGTTTCTCCTGTTGTTTTTCATGCAATATCAACAACAAGGTTTTCATCAAGGTATATCAGTAGTCGACATTATTTAGTGTTCATTTGATGATTTGGTTGACATGGTTCCAACAGTAAGGGGAAGCACATAGATGTAGTAGGTTATTGATTTGGAACAGGTGGTTCCAACACACACACCAGGGGAAGACACACACACGAGATATTTGTTTTTTTTTTGGATTTTGGTTTCTGTTTGTAAAAGATTTAAGGCTCGTTCTTATTTATTCTCATTGGCGACGAAGATTATTTATTGCTTATTTGACGATGAAGTGGAATTTTTCAAGTTTGTGTTCTTATCATATCTTAAGTAAGATTTAAAGATAACTTGTTCGTGCGTTCAAGCGGTGACTACGAATTGACAAACACTTGAAGGAGTTACGTTATTGTGCTCAGTGTCTCATTGAAGATGAGTTTATTGTCAAGAGATCGCGGTCTCCCTATACCCTAAGTATACGTTCGAAGTCATATTTAGTACAAGACATAAGACACAAGGTTGGGTTATTCTACTTCAGCATCAAATTGGTAATGGTTAGTTTTCTTTATCATTACATAAAGCTTAAAAATTGAAGATTCAACAAATGGTTAACATATGGGTTTCAGGGGAAGCTTATTGTTAAAATGATTAACCATTTATATGCTACATTGAGGTGAAGGTTTTTATAGCTGCTCGTTGGTATTTTTACTGAAGATTTGGGATTTTTCTTTCTTGAGTTCATTTAATAAGTAAGCGTTTTGGTGTTCTTAATGGTGGGCAATTCGAGACATTGGAAGACTAGATTTGAAGTATGATACTGGTTCGTGGTTATGAAGATCAAGGTTGCATACTTTTGTCCCTTAATTGATGATGACAAAAAGGGGAAGAAGATTTACATAGAAGATTGCAGCTTGAAGATCCTTGATGATATTGCATGGTTTAAGGGGAAGACGACATCTTTCATACTTAGTTTTGTCATTATCAACTAGGGGAAGATTGTTGGGAATTAAATTTGAGTTGATATTGACAAAATATGAAAGATGAAGGGCCTAAGAAGACAAAGGATGAAATTTTACAAAATACAGAAGATCTTTTATATTATTAGTAAATATCCTTTATAACCCTAATCCTCTAGTATATAAAGAGGATATGGGGTGTGAGTTTTAATACAGATGTTAGAGATGTAACATCCAGGAAAGGCGTGTGTGTGTCTAGGCGTCAAGTCCTTTAATAGACGCCTAAGGTTCGTGTTTAGTTTAAGCCTCAAGGATCTTTGATCCCTGTTAGAGTATAACCATGCTACACTTGATCACGTAGCATTGGGGTTGTTTGTGTTGTTAGTAGTTGTTAGAGATGATGACGAAGAAACCTTGTATCAATAATAATGATAGTTTTGTTTATTCCGCTGCGTATCATTTTATTCATTATTATTGTGTAATCCCTAGATGAGATCTAACTAATCTCGAGCTATAAATGATCTTCACAAATATCACGTGAGAATCAACTACTGATAATATCTCTACTCTTTTACACTCCTCTCAGCTAACTCTTTACCAACCCCATTATCATTCTGTCGGCTCTTTGTAGTGACCACTGATGGAGAAAACCCAATATGACGAACTTGAGACTGAAGTGAAATAACCCGAACTTATGACTTAAACTTGCACTATTGTCTGACTAAGAACCAATACTGAGAATTTCAATAAAGGTAGAATCATCTACCCATCCAACCATCCTTAATTGTATATGAACTTCTCTCGAATTATCCACAGCTTTTTATGACACTTGAGCACTACAACGTAACTCCTTTAACGTGATAGTTATACACTGTGAGCAAAACAACGTAACTCCTTACATCATGTATAACTAGACAAATCAAGTCTTTGTCATTCGTACGGATAAAAGCTCGAACAAGGATCTCGAAGAATCATGCATCCAACCAACCCCGATATCTTCAGATACTAAGTACACGCACCCGTGAAATTCCACTTCAACCTCAAATAAATAATAAAGAATAAACTCCGTAGTCATTTCTTACGGTTTAAAAACCAAAAAAAAAAAAAAAAAAAAAAAAAAAAAAAAAAAAAAAAAAAAAAAAAAAAAAAAAAAAAAAAAAACCTTGCCTTTTGACGGTTAAAATGAATCTTGATAATGGTTTTTTTCCGATCTTGTCAAAAATATAACCCCATGAAAATTATCAACTTTCACATTACGAACCCCAAAAATACAACCATAAACCAAATAATTCCAAATAATTAGCCTTGATAAATGTTGGGTCAAGAATTTGACCCAATTACCCAGACAATTATTTGAACATAAAATAGCCTAACTCACTAACAAAATAGTGGGTTACACACTGATAAAGAAATCAGTGAGTGTTGTATAAAGCTCGTTGTTGAAGATACACTTTACTTACTGATACGGTGTCAGTGAGTAAAGTATATGAGCTACAAACAACTCCAGTATCACTAAGATTTAAAAAATGTCTCAGTGACCCTGAAGACGCTATCTCTACAAGCAGACTAAAAAATATGGGCGGGAACTTCCAAAAAGTAAGTCAGACAAAGTACAAGATGTTGGTGCTTTTTCCAAAAGAGGAAGATGAACAGGGACCACTTAGTGGATGACAACTCACACCAACCCACATGTCTTTGTTTACCTATATATATGTTTGCTTTGTAATAGAAATAGCATAGTTCCTAAACAAACAAAAGAATACAATATGTATTAGTTGATAGGATCATCCTATCATTGAATCTCAAGCATAGCTTGGAACAATGAGAGTTTATTTGTCACCCAAAGGGGATAGTTTACCGGATTATCCCCTTGAAGAAGCTGAAGATGTTATCTTGTTAGTCAATTGTATTTTGAGTAATCTTGTAACAATTGTTATCATTATTAATGAAACTGTTATTTATTTACTCAAATTTCATGGACCAACAAGTGGTACCAGAGCCAGAGGTTCATTCTTATGAGCCAGATCCATTTATGACTGCTGATAACATTCTTCAATGCAAAAAATAAATGTAAATCTTCAAAAACTTCTACTGTTGTAGCAATTTTTGAGGGGGAGAGACACATTTATTGGTGACTGAAAAACATATATCCCCTCCCTGAACCTCACAAAACACACACCCACCACACAAATCTTATCCCCACCAAACCAAAACCCTATCTCCACCAAACACAAAAAAAAAACCCACAACTGATTAATAAAATCAGTCAAACCTTCCTCTCTCATCATAAAAACTCCCACAAATCCGCTCAAAACCTTCGGATCATAAAAACTCCCACAAATCCGATCAAAACATTGTCACCATCACCATAAAAAAGACCCAGATTCGTTCAACAAAAACACAAGCTCAAAATCATCACCAAAAACCGATCTAATCAAATAACACAGATCAACTCAGATTCAATCAACTCAGATTCAACACTATAACCAAAACCCAGTCAAGATCGAGAACAATTGATCAAAAACAAATACAATCAAAACTAAGACCCAGCCAAAAAAATTACTCGATTCTTCACAAAGATGTTAATCGATATAAATATTCTATCCCATCAAACGGCGAAGACTTGGCGAAACAGCCAAAGAAAAACCCATAATGGTTGCTACTGTCATGTGGTGAGATGGATGATAGTTATGGTCTAGAAGGGTTGTTTAGTTTTTGAATTTATTGAAAGAGTCAGGGAGCGAAGAATGTGTTTTAAGGGTGATAGATAACAGGCTATCTGGGAAAGCTGAGTGGTGTATGAGGAAGTGTGATTTTTTTTTATCAAAAGTGGAATATTGATAAAAAAAAATCAGTGTTTGTTGGTTGAAAAATCTAAGGTGTGTGATAGACAGCCCTTGAAAACTGAATCGGAATCTATAAATTTCAGGCTGAGCCTGATTAGATGGAAACTGATCTAGAGATGAGAAAGTGGGTTGAAAAGGTGTGGACATCACAGCAGTGGGTAAAACAGAGTGGGCATCAGGGGTGTTACAGCTCAATAAAATTTGTGGGAAGAGCTTAACGTGTCCCTTAAAACCTAAACCCAAGTCTCTGAAAAATCAGAGAAGTACCTGAGTGAAGGACTCAGGAAGTGTGTTGTATCTTTTGTGGTTTGAGACAACTGAATGTAAATTTCATTGTACTTAAACTAAAACCTCAAGGTCCGATAAGAATCAGGTCTGAAGATTGCAACATCAGGGTGTTAAGGGTGTATCAGTGTTCAAAAGAAGAACACAAATATGGTACAAGACTGGAGATATCAGTCTCAAAGAAGAAGGGACTGAACGAACACAGGTCACTGAAAACTAACCTCAGTCACTGAAACCCCTAGTCACTGAACTTTCAATTATGACCCTGAACCCTTCAAATTGAACCCTCCCTCAAACAGAACCCCTAGATCATACCTGGTCACTGAACCCCATCACTAAATTCCTGAACCCCGTGACTAAAAACCAGGTCACTGAACCTCAAACCAGGTCCCTGAACCCCTGGTCACTGAATCCTTGCTTCCCTGAACCCCCTGAACTCTACTCCCTGAACCATCAAGTGACTAAACCCTGAACCCCTGAACCATCAGGTCCCTGAACCTCATAAACTAAACCCAAGTCCCTGAAGAAGCAGGTTTGAACCTGTAAAACCAAAAACCACAACCTCATTCACCTGAGCTATTTGTATATTCAAATAGGGGGAGATTGCTAGGTCAAGAATTTGACCCAATTACCCAAACAAGGATTTGAACAAAAAATAGCTTAACTCACTAACAAAATAGTGGGTTACTCACTGATAAAGAAATCAATGAGTGTTGTATAAAGCTCGTTGTTGAAGAAACACTTTACTTACTGATACGGTGTCAGTGAGTAAAGTATATGAGCTACATACAACTCCAGTATCACTGAGATTTGACAAATGTCTCAGTAACCCTGAAGACGCTATCTCTACAAGCAGACTGAAAAATATAGGTGGGAACTTCCAAAAAGTAAGTCAGACAAAGTACAAGATGTTGGTGCTTTTTTCAAAAGAGGAAGATGAAGAGGGACCACTTAGTGTATGACAACTTACACTTAGTGGATGACAACTCACACCAACCCACATGTCTTTGTTTACCTATATATATGTTTGCTTTGTAATAGAAATAACATGGTTCCTAAACAAACAAAATAATACAATATGTATTAGTTGATATGATCATCCTCTCATTGAATCTCAAGCATAGCTTGGATCAATGAGAGTTTATTTGTCACCCAAAGGGGATAGTTTACCGGATTATCCCCTTGAAGAAGCTGAAGATGTTATCTTGTTAGTTAATTGTATTTTGAGTAATCTTGTAACATTTATTATCATTATTAATGAAACTGTTATTTATTTACTCAAATTCCATGGATCAACAATAAATTTTGAGCACTTGTAAAAAAAAATGGCCAATTTTTCGGATGGGTCCAAAAAATCCAACCGTCGATTGAAATCAATATACCCGCTCCAATACAAACACAATACCTTGTCTTAGTTCTAGCCCATCAAACGCAACACAGACATTGGGTTATGCTCGGCCCAGTTTAGTCCAAACCCAACAATCCCTATTAGCAATTAATACTCATTTATAAGCACCATACCCTAAAAATTAGGTCATTTGATATCCCTACTAACATACACAACAACCGCCTCCCTTTACTCATTCTCAGCCTCCACACTAACACAAACCACAAATAAAATTCATCCCTTGTTTATAGCCCTGAAAACCGAGTACCAAAAGCAACCTCACTTGGGTTTTCTTTCTTCTTTAACCTCGATTAGTAAGCAGGTCTTTAACCTTCGATCCACATAAGATGTCGAAACGAAGATGAAGTATTTATGGCTTCAAGATCCATTATAGGGTCTCAGGGAAGGTTCATTTGTTGTTGTTTTTCGTTTTTGCACTTAACCGAACCAAAGAAGAATGAAATGGCTTTCGTTTTGTTCTATCTTTAAAGCTTTCGGATAGTTAAAAAGAAGTTGAGACTTCTTAAAAATAAATGATGGTTTATTGTTTACTCACGAAAATCTTTAAGAGATTGAAACAAAACGGTGAGTTAAATCTGAGATCTTGTTTATTTTCGTTTGTTTAGTGTTCTTCGAGCCTTGGTTTACTCGTTTTGTTTGACATGGAGATGGGAATAGATCTTGTTGGCTGTTTTTGTTAGTTGTTCGTGAGCTGGGTTTTAGGATTGTGATTGGATTTGTTGTTGGTTGTATTTTTTTGGTTATGGAATTTAGTTGTAGGTTCGATTTGGGTTATGGTGTTACTGGTCTTCTTCTCTTCATCCTTTTTTTTTTTTTTTAATGGACCAATGAGGATGAAAACAGATCTGAGGTCAAACGGATAGATCTTGGTCAAATTTCCTTACTTGAAAAGCACTAAAAGTTTCCTTACTCGAAGAGGTGATATATTTATCCTTACTCGAAGGATTTGTAAAAATTTGCGCATAGTCTCTTACTCGGAAACAAATAGTCTAACTCGAAAAAATTCATATTTTTAATGCTTACTCGAAAATATTCAATTCCTTACTCGAAGAAACTCAAAATAGAGTTGCTTACTCGAAAATCTTCAATCCTTACTTGGAGATCTTCAACCAAACCCAGAGAAACCTAGAAAACCAAGACCAACAAAAATGAGATTTTTACCAATAAAATCACCAGATCTGATATGTTTGACCAAAAAACCACAGGAAACGAGACTAGGCAGACCAGATCTGGCCACTTTTAAACTGTTACAAACAAAAAATAATAAAGAACAGGACAAAACTTATTATACCAGTTTAAAAGGGATGTTTTTGAAAAGATTTGACCACAAAAATCAACCAATAAAGTAACGAGGCTCTAAGGATCTATTGTTTTGGTTGATATTGTAATTCGGGAGGTGAGGGAAGATGAAACCAAGAGTTAGTCAATGTAGTGAGAGAAAGTAGAGAGAGAAGAGAAAACTACGTGTGTTTTATTAATGAGATAAAAGGATAAGGTTTATACACTAAGCATCACCCCTCCATGGAAGTATGGAGGGTATATATAGCCTAACATACGCACCACTTTACAATATTGACGCTTTTAGTACCTGCGTATGTAGCTTACAATATAACTAATGTAATCCCGTAAATGTCGTTCCATTTACATGTTAGGAGCGATCTCAACAAAAGGTCAATTCACCCTTAAGATAGTTTTATACATATAAATAGTCGTAGGTAACTCCATATTGACTCACAAAGAAATGGAGGAACGAAGGTCAGCGCGATGCATATTAATATCCCGTTTCTTTCGGTGCAACTAATGGAAACCTCTTTACCCCTCTTATAGTTTGTCAATAATGGATGAGCCTTTATAACTATTGGTATAAATACCATCAATCAATTAAAAGTTTAAGATTTAACTCTTAAAACCAAATCCAATTTCACCATTATTTAGTTCGGTTTATTTTCTATTCATAAAATTACCCTTTGCTTACAATCATGTCAAAACAATATATAACAAACAAGCAATCAATAAAAATAAAGAACTAGAATAATAAACATACTAAATAAATCAACTAACATGCATATATTTATTTAAAGATCTCATTGGTTTTCGAGCAAATGGTAGCAATGAACCACATACACCAAACTATTTGGTTGCGTAAGTCTCACAATAAATATATCCAATAACACACATAGTTGAAAATAAAATAATGCATATTAGGTCTTCTCAAATTTTATAATTAATTAATTTATTGGTTAATTAACATGTCATACAATTTTTAACTACTAATAAACCCTAATTAATTATTGCACAATTAGCATGTCAACATAAAAACACGTAACGATTACAACATAATATCCATTGATCCATGATCAAACATGCACGTTCATTTTGGATCCACATAAACTTATTAACAATTTAATCAAGTTCCCAATATACGCATACAATCCATGGCACATAACAATTATTCATGAATCAAACACATAAAACATTGTATGCAACCTAGGGTTTCTACAAATTTTATAAACCCTAAAATTATTTTTATAATAAAATATAGATTGACATATATTAAAAAAAATTAGGGTTTCATAAACAAACCCTAGAAACCATTAAAACATGCAATCAATCAATAAAGATTCAATTTTTATATGTTTCGGTAATTAATTACACAATATTAACGGCTCGTGATGCCACTGTTGTAATTCATATATGATAACAATTATATAATTAACACATGAACATCAAGAGCACATTGCGGAAGCGTAGGATCATAATACTTGTAATTAAATTAACCGAACGTAAAAGAATATGCGTACATTTTAGCAATTCCAAGCTATAACAATAAAAAATAACACAAACCCTAATCGTTTAGGGTTTAAACAATTCGACCAAACCAAAACTTGACCCAAGTAATATCACAAACAATAATATTTTTGTCATTCGTTCTTGTACACACGTATTGATAGCGATTTGATGTGAAAAGCTAGGTTCTTGAGAACAAAACAAATCAAATACAAATATTTTGTATTCAAGAAAATCGAATCCCAAGGTGTTTGGGATGTAATGATCGGCCGAATACAAAAGAGAGGAGATGAGAGAAAAGAAGCTAGATTTATTAGGGAATCAAGTGTACAAATAATGACCCTTAGGCCTTATATTTATAGGCTAAAAAATCTTGGAGACCAAGTTAGTGAGGGATTAGGAAACCCCTCTCCTTAGCCGATCGGCCATAGTATCCCTAAGGGGATTCATGAAGCTTCTTCTCTTATTTCCTTATTAGTCCTTTAACTTAATTGATGCGTGGTTTTGCGATCTTACAACAGGTTTTACCTCTCGAGGGATCTCAAGAGGCTTGCAATCCCCACCAGGCAGTGTACCTGACCGATGTAGTATAGTGAAGTGGCAAGTACCGGGGGATTGATCGTTCTCTAGGGGAATAGTGTCGTTAGGATTGAAAAACTACTCTAATAGGTCTAAGGGTGAGGGAAGATTCTTTTTGTATTTTTTATATTTTTATGAAAGCAAGTAAAATCTCGGGTTTGAAGGAGTGGGCGGAATTAGTTGCTAGTCAATTAACCTAAATGACTACAATTGCAAATAAAATAAAATAACTGAAAATAAAAAGGTTGTGGAACTTATATGGAGAGAAATGTGTTTACTTAGATTTCCTTACTCCCTAACTATCTTTTACCGGTTGATTAGTGTGTATTAATTGCGTGGATGACGGGTGTATTCCTTAATACCAATCGTGGGGTGGCGTACGTACTTCCCCAACTCTATAAGCTCCTACTTCACTCCTATGTCGAGCCGGCTAAGAAGCTCCTAACATGGATCACTAGAATTCGCTCATGCATTAAATACAACCATAAAAACCTTAGTACGCATTGGTTCATGTTTCTTAAGACGTTCAAGCAAGTTACCGTATAGGAGGTTAGCCAGTTTTCTTAAGCCTAACATCGATAAACAATCATCCAATACAATTGATAGCACACCAACAACCAATAATCAATAATTAGGTTTCATTAGATCTAAGCAAACACAAGATAAATCTAGCCTAGCATGTTAATTAAAAGACAAGAACAAGATATAATCAAACAACACATAGACATATTGAATGATTAATTGATTACTTATCTTCAATTAAACATGGGAGATCCAAGGGTATAAAACCCTTAAAAATGGCAGAAAATTCGTCTTAGGGTTTCTCCTCACAAAGTTGCACACTAATGACTAAAAATTGCAAAACTATATATAGAATTTAGGGGCTGACGGCGTCACGTTGTAGGAGGTGACGCCGTCACCTCGCCGCGGCTAGGGTTCCCGGATGGTCTTCCTGACGCCGTCCCTCTTTAATCCTCAAAAATCCACTCTGGCGCGTCAAGGGTTGACGCCGTCACAATTGTGCTTGACGCCGTCTCTCTTAACTTAAACCGTGACGGCCTTGAACACCTTAAAGGGTGACGCCGTCAGACTTCCATTGTAAAACTTTCTGGCGCGTCACGTGTATTTGTCATATCCACCTCTTTTGCCAAGCCGTGACGCCGTCAGGAGCAATCCTTGACGCCGTCACGTGTACTTTTCCAGCAGCTTTGGAGACTTTGTCGTTTTCTTCACTTTTATGCTCCAAAAACGTCCAAAATGCTTCCTTTTCCAGATTTCTTCTCCAAAGTACCTAAAATGACAAAAGGAACGATTTAGGGCAATATTTGATCAAATAAATACGATTTAGGGCTTAAATGACCCCTAAAAGTGGTACACTTTTCGCTTCATCAAATACCCTTACACTTGAGATTTGCTTGTCCTCAAGCAAATGCGCTTTTATTCTAATCAAAATACAAGTTAGGGGTCATTTAACGCTAATATAAAAGTAATTACAACAAATAGTCGTTCCACTTTAATCATATTAAGCACGGAGATTACAAACTAGCACCTCACAAGTAGTGTTTAGATACTCACATCTCTCAGGTGTCATAAAAGTATATCTCATAAATGAAAATGGATAATATCTCTCACTACCTGTCATAGCAAATAGATTACCATAGGCTTGGGAAAGGGTCAAAAACCTCCTCCACTAGGCGTAAGCACCTAAGATAAACTATCAAAGAGGGCTTTTAAACGGGTTATAACGTTAGGTGTAGGGATATGATAAACACGGTTTTGTTGGATAGAGGATATTTTACTGGTGGCGAGTTAAAGATCTTGATTAATTACATGTAAAATATGGCGTTGCTAAGCCAAGACTAGACTCGACTTAAGCTAATAACAAAATAACAAAAACATAAAATAAACATAAAATGAAACGAGATGGTAGTCCGTATGTTTTTTCTACTTTTCTTTTTCTCATTTTTTTGTATTTTTCTTGACTTTTTCGATTTTTTTTTTTTTTTTTTTTTTTTCATACACTCTTGCCCTACCATCCAAAATAATACATCGTAGGGGCGTTGCATTCCCCTTACACTTGAACTTTTACATAACTTCACAAATAACTATTCTAATGACTCGAATTAAGATAATCGAAACACTTAGAGTACTTTTAAAATATTTAGCACATATGGGGGTAATAATGTTGTTCTTTCCCCTTACTCCATTGCACTAGTACTTTACCCATGAGTCCCAATCGTCCCAAAACAATATGTACAAGGATATGACTCGACTTAGCAACCATGTAATCAATTAGATAATTAACTTGGGGTTTAAACAAATATTGTCACAATAATGCACTAAAGATGAGTGCATACAAGGTAGGCTAAGGCGATTTGGGTGTACATTTAAGTGGGGTGTAACAAATTCTTACTTTAAGTAAAATGCTTAAAGGTCGAAACGAAAAGATAGGCTCTGAGGGGTGTACTAGGGGTATCGTGTACTAAAAATGAGTACAATGCAAAGGGTGTGGGAGAATTACTTGACCAAGGTAGCCAATGTAATTATAGCAAAAACACAGGTGTAAAACAATGGGTTAATCCTAATGCCTCTTATCATGTAGTAAATCTAACTACACGAATGTAGTCTCACTTGTGGCCTCGGAATGGTCCTAACGCAAGTTCTAGAATCTAAGTGCTACAAGTACACACATCATAGCATAAATGCTTTTCCTACCAATTCTAGGGGCGAACCTCACATATTTGGGGGTGGAAAATTTTTTTAGTGGTACGGTTTTCGTGCTAGTCATATAACTCCTATCCATGAGACGCTCATTAAGATCAAAGTTTCACTCCTATATGTTGTAAAAAAATTTAAATTTGGCACTAAAATTGCCTTAACAGGTATTTCTCTCAGTTTTATTACACATCTACCATTAAACAAACAAAAATCAAGCGTAATAGCATTCTCTAAGGTATCGTACTTTAACCCCCCCCTTACACTTAAGATGAACATTGTCCCCAATGTTCAAATAACAAGATGTAAAAGTAAATAAGGTAAAAGAATGAAAACAAATACTCCCCTGATTCGCTTGGTGGATAAAGAGGTAACATGGTTAGATCTTCTTCCAAGAGAAAGTAGAAGCTCCAAGACTAATGCATCGCCAAAAGCTAGATTCCACATACATCTCCTTGTCCAAAATAACCTGTTAAATCTGAGAAAACAAACACGAAAACCTGCATAACATCGGCGGGATAAATCTATATAAGGATATAATGCTTGTGGAATGATTATTTTGCAGATTCCTGGAGTTTATAAGTTAGAGATTTAATAAAAACTTTTTATGATTCCGGTAGAAAAACAAAACTTTCAAAAATTTCAGAAAATTAAAACCTGACGCCGTCAGGTTGTAAGGACTGACGCCGTCAGAAATGATCTGACAGATTTTTCATGTTAAGTTTCCGGAAAATTTCTGGAAAAACCTATACCTTACTTCCTGGAACTCCTGCAAAATATCATTATGACTCGATACAAGCATTTGACTCAAACAAATACTAATATGTATGTTAATTTAATATTGTTATGATTCATGTTCATTTGTTCTAATAAACCGATTTGGATTTCCCTTACACTTAACTTTTACAAAATACCTTTATATGTAGTTAAGACGAAGTTAAAAACAAGATAAAGCATTTTCACAATTTAGTTTCGAACATGAATCAATAATAATAAAAATTAAACATACATACGGAAGCAAATAAAATCAAACAAACAAATAAATAAACACACAAAGCAAATAAAGCTTGGGTTGCCTCCCAAGAAGCGCTTTTCTTTATTAACGAGTCTTGTAGCTAGACTCAAAGTCAACGTACATTACGTGATTCCATCATTGGTCATGGTTTCTAGGTTCCCCTTTGATTCTCTATCAGAATCACTTTCATAGTAAAGGTATTTCGGGTCCTCAAGATCAAAAGGATTGTTTTGGTATTTAGAACTAAGCTTCTTAACATGCTTGAAGAATCCACTCGACAGGTCAAAAGTGTCCTTACATCCTCTTCTCACATCATTATCACATAACACGAGTTGGGAACTTAACCCATCGAGCCCTCCATAATCGATCTCCTTGAATTCTCTCATCTTGTAAGGCGTTTGGTATGAGATTTCCCTAATCCCATCGGTGAAAGTCATGATCCCATTGAGCTCGTCCACAACCAAGCTTGTGGCCTTGCAAAAAGGTGCCCCAAAAACAACTTGTGATAACCTGGGATCGATGTACTTTTCGATATTATCGACGATTGCGAAGCTCATAGTGAATGTCATATTTCCTAAAAACACCTGTACATCATCATCTATGCCAATGTCATCCTTCCCTTTATGAATCATTCCCCATCTGCAAATGTTGTTATAATGAAACAAGGACATCACATTTTTGGGTAAACATGTGTCAATGTAAACATTATAAAAATGCTTGTGACCAATCATGCAAGGTATTTTGAGATTATTCGGATCACGTTGCTTAATTCGGCCAGGCCTTCTACTGTGTAGCCCCCATGTGTTGCAAATTGCTGATGGTTGATACTCATACACTTCTTCACTGCCATCCCGAAAAATCACTTTCCTGACACCATCGGTAAATAATGCACTACTATCATCCTCATCGAGTATCACTCCCGTTGCTTTTATGAATGGTTTGCCTAGAACAAGGCTAGTTAAGGATGGGCTGATGATAGAGTTCATGTTATTAAATACAGTTAGCTCGATATGAAAGAGGAACTTTTCTATCACAATTGGTACCCTTCTTATTACCCCGATGATATTAAACCCTTCATATTTGACCTGTTTGGTGAAGGCTTCGTTATATAGAGAAAGGGATATTGCATTCATCGAAGAGTTGGGGTTTATGTAGGCATCTTTTATAAACTTTTTCCTAGTGGTGCAAGATATTTTAAAGACCCTGGGAGCGCCATCCTCTATTCTCTCTCCAAATCCCATAGGCAACTTTGCTGTGCCCCTCTCAAGTTCCTCCACCAGGGGGCGGTCTAGCAGTCCTGGGAGCCCATGAGGCATTTCGGATTTCTCTTCCGAGCCCTCCTCATCACTCACCTCTCTTGTACTCGAGTTCTTTGGTGAGTCTAGATAGTCGCCGGGCGCCTCGGGGTTCTTTTCGGGAACTTCACCCTCCATTTCATTGTCCACGTTCTCGGTTGATTGTTGGTCCAGATTGGGTTTAGGAATAGGTATTGTTGTAATGGTGTTCACGATGTGGAGTGGTTTTGAAGGGGTATGAGTATCTCTAGTTTCTTTTCCGTTTTGTGATATGTGTTTGAAGAGTTTACTAGGGTGCTTGATTTTTACAGGAGGGGGTGTTTGGTGAGTCACCGTGACAGATTTGATCTCATTAACTCGTGCCAACTCACAAGTTGACCTGCCAGCAATGCGATCATTGATAACCTTTAACAGGTTATCAACCTTGTTGTTCATATCAACTTGCTGTTGTCTGAATTGATTCTCAAGTTTGGAGAGCTGTGTTTCTTGAGAGAGAATGAATTTTTGCAGTGATTCCTCGCGATTTTGTTGTTTATGCGTATGCTGATGAGGATAATGTTCAGACCAGGTGAGTGGGGGAGAGTCATTGAATGATACGCTTCGAGTTTGGTTCCAACTAAAATTTGGCTTACTCTTCCATGCCTTATACCTATCTTCGGAATTCTTGGGTCCATAATTAGTGGTGAGCCACTTATCTCCCGCCTTATCGATTCGCGAGGATGCGAATTCTTTGAAAGCCTGTTTGGGGAGTTCCATGCAATCATGAGTGTCGTGGGGACCACTACATAATTTACACGAAGAAGTGATTTTGTTCACTTGGCCTGAAGGTTTAGGAGCCTCGTAGGATTTCATAAGAAACTTGACTTGGTCTTCAAGTTCTATGATCCTACGGTCGGAAGTGCTTGAATTGTTCGAAGGCAAAGATATTGCCTTGACCGTTTTATTCAAATCACGGGGATCATTCCAACTTTCGTTGTCATAAAGAGCAAGATCTTCCAGGAGAGCCCATGATTGTTCCGCACTTAGATCACGTAGCTTACCACCGGCCGATTGGTCAATGGTTTGCCTCGTGGAGAGATTGATGTGGTCATAGAAGATTTGGACTTGGAGCCAAAGTTCTATGCCATGGTGAGGGACTTTTTGGAGTAAGTCCTTGAATCGAGTCCATGCCTCGTAGAGGGTTTCGCCTTGACATTGTTGAAACATCAAGATATCATTCCTTAGCTTGGTAGTTCTTCCTGGTGGGAAAAACTGAGCAAGGAAACGAGTGGTGAGATCATCCCAAGAGGTGATGGATCCTACGGGTAGACGCTCTAGCCATTGACTAGCTTGGTCCCGCAGAGAGAATTGAAAGAGACGTAGTCGGGTCGTCTCTCGAGTGGCAACATCAAGGTCTATGGAATCAACAATTTTGAGAAAGTCCTTGAGATGTTGATTAGGATCTTCGGAACGAAGTCCATGGAATGCGCATCCGCTTTGCACCAACCGGATGGTGTCGGATCGCAAGGGAGTGACATTGGCTCCTTGAGTGAGCTCAATGGTGTTTCGATAGCCATGGTGGCTAGGACGAGAGTAGTCTCCTAAGGTACGGGATCTAGGAGGTGGGTGTTGTTGTGGTGGTGGGTTGTTGGGATCGAGGATATTACCACCTTCCATGATGTCGGATGGTAATGGTTATGATCGGCTCTGAAACAGTCAACTTAAATCAACCACGGATGTGGTCAAACAAAGTCAAACCAATTGAAAACGCAATGCAATTATCCAAGGAGTATAGTTTTATCCCCGGGTCGTTAAGTCCCAGCGAGGTGTGTAAACTGAAATAAAACGAATCTGTGATCGGGTGATATTGAACGGAAAAGGTGTTTTGAGTGATTAAACTAAGGAATAAAAGAGAATAGCTTTAAAAAAAGCTATGAAAATAAAAATGTGAAAACAAAATAACTAGAAACGTTTAAAACCTAAAAACGCGTATGTTAAATAAAAATTACGTACGAACTAAAAACGAGCCGTATATATATATACTTTTTATTATTCCATTTTACTTTATTTTGATAAAGCACTTAATTATAAGCACTTTTTATAAAAGACAATATTTTTGAAAACTTGAAATAAGCACTTAAAAAAGCAGATTAAAGCAGCCGCTTACGAAAACGGGCTAAAAACTAAAATATTAGAAAATTAATCCTACAAGTGCAAAATTATTTTTCTTAAATCCTAAATAATAAAAGAAAATTTTAGAAAAAAGATTTATATTTTTCTGACTTTTATATTTTTTATTATGAATTAAAAACTATTTAAACTAATAAAATGATTTAAAAATAGAAAATGAAAACAGAAAAATCTGAAAAAATTCAAGTAATTCTAAAATAATATTTAAAAGCTAGGAAAAATAAAATAAGAACTGTCTAACCCATAATAAGCAGAATGGGCTAAATAAGCAGTTTACAAATAAGCTAAAAATAAGCAAATAAGCACTAGAATGCACCAAAACCTCAGGGAAGGTGCAATATACTAAAACAAACTCAATTCAACTGAAAAACCTCAGATATGCCCTGGCCGTCAGCCGATTCGAGTAACGAGCAGCTTGTACAAAAGAAGCCTAATGTACCTACTTCTAGCTTAATTTTAAGCTGCTTAATAAGCTAATTTTTGGAAAGTGACGGGGGCAAAATCAAGATTATACTGCTGGCTTTCCAGAACACCCAAGAACAAGTAACAAGCTCAAGAAACGAGCTTGTTATGGTCTTGAGAAAACTGTTCAGAGGACCAAAAATTCAAGGAGTAGGGCAGCAGCAGCAGTCCCAAGGGGTCCAAATAAGGCTCAAAAATAAGCTACAAGATAAGCACTAAGTGGAAATCTAAAAACACAAACATGTAAACAACCTAGGTGGGTTTCTAAAGCAGCAAAGATCAAGACTTTTGGTCAAAGATTGACCAAGCTATGGTCAATGGAAAGTGGGTCAAAACTGGGATGCAGGGGAGATTTATAAAAAAAGTATGAACAAAAAGCAATCGAATAAGCAGTTTAATAAAGCTAATAAAAATAAAAATAAAAAATATATTAAACAAGATAAGCAACAAGAGACTAAGACCCTAAAAGCAATAAACTAGAAACTTAATAATAAAACCTACACAAAATTCACAATTTAATTCAAAAAACTGGATATATGAAATTTGACTTTTTAAGATAAACAATAACTTTGACTTTTACTAACTTAGAAAGGTTATAGATTGCTGAATATGTTAATTTATGCTAACATGATATGATCTAAAGCTATATTAACAACTATTGACTTGAAATGCAAGATATGGAATCTGAAATTCCAACAGTAACTGAATAACAAAGGATGAAAAGAGATTTTGACTTTATCACAAACAACAACTGGTTTATAGGATAGAAATGAGCTAATTAGACCTATTGTGACATGTTACCACACAAAATAAACAACAAAAACATACACTGAGTCCTAGCATTCAGCAATTCCAAACACTACCTTATGTAGATTAAATATAGGATTATCAAAGCAAAAGCATAATCTAGGCCGTGGAACTGGTTCTAATAGCTATAATATGATGTAATAACTTATTTTAAGCACAAATACATAGAAGATAACAGCTAACACTCATAAACTATTATTATGCTATATTATCAGTTAATAGGTAACATTGAGCAACAAGGGAAATTAACAAACAAGTATGCAATATTCAAAAAGATTATAACTAAAAAAATACCAAATAAGCACAAAGAGATAAGAAAAAAAAAAACAGACAATGAGCTCTTACACAGTAAAAAGCAAAAGTGGTAAAGTGAGCTTACAAATGATTTAAGACTGAGAACAAGTAAACCATGGACAATAAACACCTCCTACACCTCCCTTGAGGCTTCTAAAACCATGGCCTTCCACATTTAACCATGCTCCAAGCCTTTATCTTCTTCAACACTGATCTTTTTTATTTTTAACCATTTAAGTGATATTTTTGACATTTTTAGTAAAACTGAATGAGAACAAATTTAATGACTTAAGGAGCTTATAGAAGCTTCTTGGTGACTAAAATGAGCTTATAGAACCTGAAACAACAACATTTAACAGTTTTGAGTGAATTTGTCAATTTCACTCAAAAATGCTAAATTCGAATTTAAGACAAGGAACTTGAAATTAATGATAAACAAAGTATTTATTAGACTTAAGTAACTGATTACAACAAGTTTCAACTGAAAATTACAACTGGAAAGTAAATAAGGACAAGAACGACATAAGTAAATAAAACTACTCTACATATATATTCATCTCTGCTTTTTTTTTTCATTTATATTGACATTTTGGTCTTTTGGAGGTCTTCTGGTTAAATCCCACTTCTATTCTCAGCCGTTGGATGGCTCAAAATAATCTTAGCCTTTTAATTCCACTTTGGCGCCAAAAATATCTTTTAACAGATGGAGGTTGAGTGTGAGGGTTTTAGGGGTTTAAATGGTTCTTGGAAGGTTATGTGAGGTGGAGGGGACAATGGTGGAGAGTTGGTGGTGAGGTGGAAGGCCAGGTGGTGGTGAAAACCACCTGGTTTTGTGACTCAGTGAGGTGGGAGAGGAAGAGGTATAAAGGGTGGTGTTTGACCGAATTGTTTGACCCCGGTTTTTTATATATTAAGGGGTGGGCTGGTTATGGATTGGGCCAAGAATAAAAAAGGTGTGGGTTGGGTTTTTTTATATAAAGGGTTGGGTTGGGTTTAATATATAAAGAGGGTCCGGTTTGGTTTAAGCTTTAGATAATCACAAGGACCAAATTTGTAAAGTGCTGAAAGTTGAGGGGTTAAATGTGGAAATGTTCCAAAGTTATCATAAGGGCCTTCCTTGCCAAGTTTAATTTACCAAAGGACCAAAAATGTTAATTTTCCAATTTAAAATGTCCAGGGTAAATTCTGTCAATCATTGAAATTTTCAGGGACTAAAGTTGCCGTTTTGCAAAACTGAACTTTATAAGGCTAATTTTGACAACTTGAAAATCCCTGAGGGCCTTTTATGAAAAGTTTCCATGTTTTGAATAACTAGGGACTAGATTTGACAATTTATGAATAAAACACAGTCTAAATATTTTTCTGCCTTTTTGAGACTTTTGAAAGTGTTTTTGACTGTTTATGTGGGTTTAAACAAGGTAAATATATGTGTATTTAGACACATATCAAATCCCCCACACTAAACTATTGCTAGTCCCTAGCAATATTTTTGAAAATTTAATGGATTTTATCTCTTTACCAAAAGCCATCACTTCTGGAGTAGCCAAATGTTTCCGTTCAAGTAAGAACTTTGGTACACTGATAACCAAATGATTTTGAGCAAATCACCAGCTGTCAACGGTTTTGATTTGTCTTTACCAGAAGCCGTTTGCTTCTGGACTAGCCAACTCTTAGATAAAATAATTATTATCTTTGGTGAGCTGATTACCAATTATGGTTTTTCCACTGCCTTTACCACAAGCCATAACCTTGCGGGCTAGCCAACTCTTCACTTATAAGGATATGGTGAGTTGAATACCATACAATTTTGGGCAAATTGTCAGCCATAAACGGATTTGATATATCTTTACCTGCAGCCGTTTGCTCAGGATTAGCCAGTCCTTATGTGGGTTAGACATGGTGGACTGATAACCATTTGTTGTGTTAGTGCAAAGCACTACCACCAAATGAAAAAATTTTAAAATTTTTGGCCAAAACGGGAAAACTAGGAATAGGGCACAAATGTGATCAAATTCGCCAGAATTCCCCCCCCCCCCCACACACTTAGAATTGAATATTGCCCTCAATATTCAAAGTACCGGCTATTATGCCGACACTTAGAACATTGCAAGGGAATACTAATGGCCAAGCGTGGGAACACAACAAAATTTATTTATTATTATTTTGAACATATATAAAATTTTGAACATATATACAACAGTGGGGGCAACACCCCCACACTAGGGTGTTAGAAAAGAGAAAGAAGTCAGAGACATGGGTGAAAACCCATGTTGTCGGCTAAGGTTTTTGTTCACCGAGTCACTAGCTTGACTCGACCCCGCATTCATTGGTTCTTGGGGAAGCACGTGGAACAAAAAATCTCCATCGGACTTTCGTTCAAGATGTTTGGATAAACACTGAAGTACGTGAAAGTTCCACACCGATGAGATATACACAGATCCGGCTCACAAATGATAAATGAAAATGCCTGGATCAAAGATAGTGTCTTCATTCCCGAAGGAGTGAAGAACAGGAGAAGTCACCGTGTAGGTGAAGAAAAGAAAGAAAGTCATGATAAAAATCATGACTAACTCATCATCATCAGAAGGAGAATTCATGATTTCAGTATCATGAATCTCATCATTTAAGCTCGGCTGATCAAGACAATTTGGAGGGAGGGATGGGATTGTGATATCAATCAATTTCTCAGTATTGAGAACATCTCCCTCCGGAACACAAAGATTTTCTTTGTCAAGATCAAAGTAAAAGTTATCATACTCCGGCGGAGATATGATATGAGTGAGTTCATCGGAGAACTCCTCGAAGGTAAATGAATCATATTCGGATTTGATGTGAGTGAGTTCACCTTCGAACTTCTCAAATGTAAATGATTCATAATTGGGGAGAGAATTACGAGAATGAGAAGTGGTATTGCCACTAATTTTCTCTCCCTTCTGATCAAAATAGAAGGCTTCCATTTCCGGAATAGAATCATCGGAAAAAATGTCACTACCCTTTATGGGGATAGGAGATGAAATGGTTTTTTCTTTAAAAGCCTCGATTTTAGAAATGAGAAGACTGACATTCAATAATGTTGCTCGAAGAGCTTCATCTTTGATTTCATTGTCAATTTCTTCATCATTCTCTTCTTCTAAGCTGACTAGCTTAGAAGGTAATTCTTCCACATAAATGATGTCTCCACAAGATAACGAATCGTCATCATTAGAATCGGAGAAAGTCTCAAAATGATCTTTTGAACACTCAAGAGGGGAAGGGATATCACACACATGATCAAGAATTCCCTGTGACTCACTTGGGATTGGGACAAGGTTCTCAACACTAGACTTTATGAATACGTCTGATTCCTTTGCAGGAATTGTGTCAAGAAGCTCATCCCCCATGCTTAGAGAGTGAGTGGGAACTTCGGGTGTGATAACAACAGACTGAGTTTCAACTGATGAACTTGATAAATCATCATCAAAGATATCTTCATCATCACTGTCATCAGGAATGAAACGAAATTGAGAGCTAGATCTGGCTGCTTTTTCTTTTGCAATTGATTCCCTAACAGCTTTTTCAAAGGCATCATGGGAATCTATTTTAGCAACTTGCTCTTCAGTCAATAATTCTGCCATGGATTTCTCATGTGAATTTAGAATTAATGAAAATTGCGGGGTGGGGATTTGTCAAAACCAGAAGGTTGACATTGATTATCATCATGAGGACCCCCACAATATACACAAGAAAAACTGGGAGCATTTTGAAATGTTTTTTTTATTAAACTCCTCAGCTCTTTTCACTAACTCTAGAAGCTCTAGATAAGTGTCTTGCTGGGTTTGCTGAGGAGTTTGAGTTATTTGGCACTGTGGAGGTTGGTCGTGATATGGATCGTCGTAATTGTTACAAGGAAATGAATTCCCTGTTTGACAATCAGAGCTAAAATGTGGACCTCCACAGTACTCACAAGAAAAGTTCGGTGTATTTTGATACGATGCATCATTGAGATTTGGACAATATGATACTTGCTCGTATGAATGTGATGGGTAATTGGAGAAATTTGAAGAGTCGTTGAATGAGTTCGGATCAGGATCATAAGAAAATGACTTCCTCGAACCACAAAACAAACAATTTTCGTCTCGAATATCATTACCACATTGTTCACATGTACACCAACGACATGGTAAACCAAAAAGCGGCTCACCACAACCAACACAAGGAATAAAATCCGGAGGTGGGACAAGTAGTGTGCTCTGAGAGCTAGGAATTTCCACCACTTCCGTTATGGTCTCTGGTTTTTGATTTTGATAAACGTGAAGATTGGGCAAGTCGTTCTTTTTAGTCACTGTTCTAAGTTCTGTACGTTTGCTTGACAAACTTTTAACCGTAAATCCTGAAAGGTTAGGATCGATTCTCGACGGTTTGTCATTAATAGCATGTATCTCGGGCTGTGGAGGGTGGTAGGAAGGACTTTGAGAATCCTTGAGAGACTCTTTAGTGGATAATTCACACCAATAACAAGATCCACGATCCTTTGGTGCATGCTTTCCACACCGCTCACACGCACACTTAGAACAACGATGGCTATCAATCAACGGGCTTTTACAATCAAAACATTTGTACCCGAGAGACGCCATAGAAGAAAGGTATAAGAAGTTTAGAATCAAATGGATAGAGGGTAAAGGGATAAAGAATCAAAAAGGGTAAGAGGGTAAAGATGAATATTTTTGGGTTTTTTTGTGTTCGTTGAAAACTTGAATAAAAATGTTTTTGGCAATCGTTTAGTCAAACGAATTAACTTCACGATTATTTTGGTTTTATATGAAAATAAGGAAATATGAACAAAAGATGGTAAATATACAATGGGTGTATATTCAACAATCACTGATACTTCAAATTCGTTCAACGCAGCACACCTCCCCGGCAGCGGCGCCAAAATTTGATCGGCTCTGAAACAGTCAACTTAAATCAACCACGGATGTGGTCAAACAAAGTCAAACCAATTGAAAACGCAATGCAATTATCCAAGGAGTATAGTTTTATCCCCGGGTCGTTAAGTCCCAGCGAGGTGTGTAAACTGAAATAAAACGAATCTGTGATCGGGTGATATTGAACGGAAAAGGTGTTTTGAGTGATTAAACTAAGGAATAAAAGAGAATAGCTTTAAAAAAAGCTATGAAAATAAAAATGTGAAAACAAAATAACTAGAAACGTTTAAAACCTAAAAACGCGTATGTTAAATAAAAATTACGTACGAACTAAAAACGAGCCGTATATATATATACTTTTTATTATTCCATTTTACTTTATTTTGATAAAGCACTTAATTATAAGCACTTTTTATAAAAGACAATATTTTTGAAAACTTGAAATAAGCACTTAAAAAAGCAGATTAAAGCAGCCGCTTACGAAAACGGGCTAAAAACTAAAATATTAGAAAATTAATCCTACCAGTGCAAAATTATTTTTCTTAAATCCTGAATAATAAAATAAAATTTTAGAAAAAAGATTTATATTTTTCTGACTTTTATATTTTTTATTATGAATTAAAAACTATTTAAACTAATAAAATGATTTAAAAATAGAAAATGAAAACAGAAAAATCTGAAAAAATTCAAGTAATTCTAAAATAATATTTAAAAACTAGGAAAAATAAAATAAGAACTGTCTAACCCATAATAAGCAGAATGGGCTAAATAAGCAGTTTACAAATAAGCTAAAAATAAGCAAATAAGCACTAGAATGCACCAAAACCTCAGGGAAGGTGCAATATACTAAAACAAACTCAATTCAACTGAAAAACCTCAGATATGCCCTGGCCGTCAGCCGATTCGAGTAACGAGCAGCTTGTACAAAAGAAGCCTAATGTACCTACTTCTAGCTTAATTTTAAGCTGCTTAATAAGCTAATTTTTGGAAAGTGACGGGGGCAAAATCAAGATTATACTGCTGGCTTTCCAGAACACCCAAGAACAAGTAACAAGCTCAAGAAACGAGCTTGTTATGGTCTTGAGAAAACTGTTCAGAGGACCAAAAATTCAAGGAGCAGGGCAGCAGCAGCAGTCCCAAGGGGTCCAAATAAGGCTCAAAAATAAGCTACAAGATAAGCACTAAGTGGAAATCTAAAAACACAAACATGTAAACAACCTAGGTGGGTTTCTAAAGCAGCAAAGATCAAGACTTTTGGTCAAAGATTGACCAAGCTATGGTCAATGGAAAGTGGGTCAAAACTGGGATGCAGGGGAGATTTATAAAAAAAGTATGAACAAAAAGCAATCGAATAAGCAGTTTAATAAAGCTAATAAAAATAAAAATAAAAAATATATTAAACAAGATAAGCAACAAGAGACTAAGACCCTAAAAGCAATAAACTAGAAACTTAATAATAAAACCTACACAAAATTCACAATTTAATTCAAAAAACTGGATATATGAAATTTGACTTTTTAAGATAAACAATAACTTTGACTTTTACTAACTTAGAAAGGTTATAGATTGCTGAATATGTTAATTTATGCTAACATGATATGATCTAAAGCTATATTAACAACTATTGACTTGAAATGCAAGATATGGAATCTGAAATTCCAACAGTAACTGAATAACAAAGGATGAAAAGAGATTTTGACTTTATCACAAACAACAACTGGTTTATAGGATAGAAATGAGCTAATTAGACCTATTGTGACATGTTACCACAGAAATAAACAACAAAAACATACACTGAGTCCTAGCATTCAGCAATTCCAAACACTACCTTATGTAGATTAAATATAGGATTATCAAAGCAAAAGCATAATCTAGGCCGTGGAACTGGTTCTAATAGCTATAATATGATGTAATAACTTATTTTAAGCACAAATACATAGAAGATAACAGCTAACACTCATAAACTATTATTATGCTATATTATCAGTTAATAGGTAACATTGAGCAACAAGGGAAATTAACAAACAAGTATGCAATATTCAAAAAGATTATAACTAAAAAAATACCAAATAAGCACAAAGAGATAAGAAAAAAAAACAGACAATGAGCTCTTACACAGTAAAAAGCAAAAGTGGTAAAGTGAGCTTACAAATGATTTAAGACTGAGAACAAGTAAACCATGGACAATAAACACCTCCTACACCTCCCTTGAGGCTTCTAAAACCATGGCCTTCCACATTTAACCATGCTCCAAGCCTTTATCTTCTTCAACACTGATCTTTTTTATTTTTAACCATTTAAGTGATATTTTTGACATTTTTAGTAAAACTGAATGAGAACAAATTTAATGACTTAAGGAGCTTATAGAAGCTTCTTGGTGACTAAAATGAGCTTATAGAACCTGAAACAACAACATTTAACAGTTTTGAGTGAATTTGTCAATTTCACTCAAAAATGCTAAATTCGAATTTAAGACAAGGAACTTGAAATTAATGATAAACAAAGTATTTATTAGACTTAAGTAACTGATTACAACAAGTTTCAACTGAAAATTACAACTGGAAAGTAAATAAGGACAAGAACGACATAAGTAAATAAAACTACTCTACATATATATTCATCTCTGCTTTTTTTTTTTTCATTTATATTGACATTTTGGTCTTTTGGAGGTCTTCTGGTTAAATCCCACTTCTATTCTCAGCCGTTGGATGGCTCAAAATAATCTTAGCCTTTTAATTCCACTTTGGCGCCAAAAATATCTTTTAACAGATGGAGGTTGAGTGTGAGGGTTTTAGGGGTTTAAATGGTTCTTGGAAGGTTATGTGAGGTGGAGGGGACAATAGTGGAGAGTTGGTGGTGAGGTGGAAGGCCAGGTGGTGGTGAAAACCACCTGGTTTTGTGACTCAGTGAGGTGGGAGAGGAAGAGGTATAAAGGGTGGTGTTTGACCGAATTGTTTGACCCCGGTTTTTTATATATTAAGGGGTGGGCTGGTTATGGATTGGGCCAAGAATAAAAAAGGTGTGGGTTGGGTTTTTTTATATAAAGGGTTGGGTTGGGTTTAATATATAAAGAGGGTCCGGTTTGGTTTAAGCTTTAGATAATCACAAGGACCAAATTTGTAAAGTGCTGAAAGTTGAGGGGTTAAATGTGGAAATGTTCCAAAGTTATCATAAGGGCCTTCCTTGCCAAGTTTAATTTACCAAAGGACCAAAAATGTTAATTTTCCAATTTAAAATGTCCAGGGTAAATTCTGTCAATCATTGAAATTTTCAGGGACTAAAGTTGCCGTTTTGCAAAACTGAACTTTATAAGGCTAATTTTGACAACTTGAAAATCCCTGAGGGCCTTTTATGAAAAGTTTCCATGTTTTGAATAACTAGGGACTAGATTTGACAATTTATGAATAAAACACAGTCTAAATATTTTTCTGCCTTTTTGAGACTTTTGAAAGTGTTTTTGACTGTTTATGTGGGTTTAAACAAGGTAAATATATGTGTATTTAGACACATATCAGGTTACAAACAAAGAAACGAAGAAAAATGATAGACTAAAGAAAACCTAGAAAAATAAAATAAAAATCTCACTAGAAAGGAATCTAGTGAGTAGACCTAATAAAATAAAAATTCAACCTAAACAATATCTATTCCCCGGCAGCGGCGCCAAAAACTTGATGCGTGGTTTTGCGACCTTACAACAGATTTTACCTCTCGAGGGATCTCAAGAGGCTTGCAATCCCCACCAGGCAGTGTACCTGACCGATGTAGTATAGTGAAGTGGCAAGTACCGGGGGATTGATCGTTCTCTAGGGGAATAGTGTCGTTAGGATTGAAAAACTACTCTAATAGGTCTAAGGGTGAGGGAAGATTCTTTTTGTATTTTTTATATTTTTATGAAAGAAAGTAAAATCTCGGGTTTGAAGGAGTGGGCGGAATTAGTTGCTAGTCAACTAACCCAAATGACTACAATTGCAAATAAAATAAAATAACTGAAAATAAAAAGGTTGTGGAACTTATATGGAGAGAAATGTGTTTACTTAAATTTCCTTACTCCCTAACTATCTTTTACCGGTTGATTAGTGTGTATTAATTGCGTGGATGACGGGTGTATTCCTTAATACCAATCGTGGGGTGGCGTACGTACTTTCCCAACTCTATAAGCTCCTACTTCACTCCTATGTCGAGCCGGCTAAGAAGCTCCTAACATGGGATCACTAGAATTCGCTCATGCATTAAATACAACCATAAAAACCTTAGTACGCATTGGTTCATGTTTCTTAATACGTTCAAGCAAGTTACCGTATAGGAGGTTAGCCAATTTTCTTAAGCCTAACATCGATAAACAATCATCCAATACAATTGATAGCACACCAACAACCAATAATCAATAGTTAGGTTTCATTAGATCTAAGCAAACACAAAATAAATCTAGCCTAGCATGTTAATTAAAAGACAAGAACAAGATATAATCAAACAACACATAGACATATTGAATGATTAATTGATTACTTATCTTCAATTAAACATGGGAGATCCAAGGGTATAAAACCCTTAAAAATGGCAGAAAATTCGTCTTAGGGTTTCTCCTCACAAAGTTGCACACTAATGACTAAAAATTGCAAAACTATATATAGAATTTAGGGGCTGACGGCGTCACGTTGTAGGAGGTGACGCCGTCACCTCGCCGCTGCTAGGGTTCCCGGATGGTCTTCCTGACGCCGTCCCTCTTTAATCCTCAAAAATCCACTCTGGCGCGTCAAGGGTTGACGCCGTCACAATTGTGCTTGACGCCGTCTCTCTTTAACTTAAACCGTGACGGCCTTGATCACCTTAAAGGGTGACGCCGTCAGACTTTCATTGTAAAACTTTCTGACGCGTCACGTGTATTTGTCATATCCACCTCTTTTGCCAAGCCGTGACGCCGTCAGGAGCAATCCTTGACGCCGTCACGTGTACTTTTTCAGCAGCTTTGGAAACTTTGTCGTTTTCTTCACTTTTATGCTCCAAAAACGTCCAAAATGCTTCCTTTTCCAGATTTCTTCTCCAAAGTACCTAAAATGACAAAAAGAACGATTTAGGGCAATATTTGATCAAATAAATACGATTTAGGGCTTAAATGACCCCCTAAAAGCGGTACACTTTTCGCTTCATCATTAATATTTAACGACCGTTAGCCAAAATTCGTTAAATACTAACGACCGTTAAGTGTTTTATTGTGATCAAATAATTAAATATAACATTTTATATATAAATTATTTACATCGACTCTCATACGTAAAGCGTGCAATCCCGAAGTCTCATGTTCGAATCCGATCATACATATATTAATTTATATCAATAAACCTTTCAATTGATGGTACAAATCATACTTTCAGATTTGCCATTTTGTTTTGATGTGCGTGGACATGAGAAACGGAATTGAATGCCATGTTTTGCAAACAAATCATGAGGCACCATGGTCACATTGAAATGATTTGATTTCATTACTGAATTAACTTTTGACAAATGCAAAAAAATGCAAGAATTTTGACTTAAATGATAGACGCAGAGAAAATGAGATAAATGATTTAAGATAATTCACATAGTATTTGAGTTCACTCATACTTGGAGCCTGCGATGTCCAAAGATTAGAGTGCACAATATCGATGGGGGATGTCACTAAAGATGTAGATCAATAGAAATGTGGTTTGCTTTGTTTACCTAACTGACACAACGAATGCACATTTTACTTATTGCAAGAGACAAAGTCACTATTGATGAGATTATGGAGAACACCAAGTCTTTGGTTCCAAAAGGAATGAGTATTTGAAAGGTGTACAAAAGGTGAATTGAAGCAGCGACATGTAATGGATATAGATCATAGGTACGATAATCCCGAAACCGTAGGGATCAAAAATCAATGGAGCATTTATTACCGGTGGTAAATTTACAAGAACATTTTTGAAGTGAAATACCAGAATGTGTGACAGGTATATAAGATCCATGGAGGATTGAAAGTTACCAATATGTGTAAAGAGATCGGAGGAATAACCAATTTTTTTACTAGAAGACAAATAGGCTAAAGAAAGAAAGCCTCAGGCTACTCCCGGTCATACCGTTACCCCCTCCACCTCAACGTCACATCACCATATACATCTCCTCACTTTCTCTCACTTTTCACCCCAATAGTTACACCACCCTCACCTTTTATTAAAATACTACATTTTATACAAATATATCCCTCACATTTTATTAAAATACCACCTTTTATACAAATATATATAACAAAATACCCCACACACATTCACAAATAATCCGTTTGGTTTGTAGATGGGTTTAGAATTAATATGTGGATTTGGATTTAAATTTTGATTTGGATTTGACCTATGAAAGAGAAAATATAATATACTCTGTTTCAAAATAATGATTAATATTTCTTTTTTTGGATGTCTAAAAAGATTATTCACTTTCTATTTTAACTAATAAAAATAGAATTTATGACATGTTATAAAATGAATAAATTATTTATGACATGTTATAAAATGAAAATAAAAATAAAAATGTATTTTTAATAAAGTAATGATAGCCTGAGATTATATTTGGGTCCATAGAAAGGCTGCAAAATTTTGTTAACCCCATCCATCCATACAGATGGCTTTTCTAGATGGCCGAATATATACGTCCCAATCTTAACAGTAATAATTGCAACCAAACATAACAATTTGACTTCGAGTAACCCCACCATTAGCACACATAAGGTGACCGGCTCACCTATTTTGTGTTTTATTCTCTTGGCTGACGCGTGACAGAGGAGTGGCCCAGTGGGTTTGGCCAGTGAGGAAGCAATCATGATGGTGGTAACGCCCTTGTTGGGACCAGCCTAAATGAGCTGTTGGATGGGAAAGTCTTGAGTAATGCGCTTCTATTATTGTATTTGAAATGTTTTGTGGATGGTTAGGAAACACATATTTTAGATGAGAGCTCGAGCTTGATAAGTAAGCTCATTCGAGCACGAGTTTTAGAAGACGTACGAGTCGAGATCGAGCTTGAAAATCAAAGCTCGATCGAGCTCGAGTCATATTTCGAGCCCGAGTTTTCTACTCGTGCCACACTCGACCTTATAGTACTCGGCTCGATTACGTATACAGTGAAGCTACTATGAAATAATAACTTATGAGTGGGGGAGGTATTGAGCTTCAAGTAACAGTGAACGGTCTTGTCAAATATGTCAATACATATATATGTATAACATCCGAGGTACTTAGGTTGCCCTATTATATTCATCACAAAAGAAATTGGATTCAAGCTTTCCCCAGCCCCTTCTGATCTCATCAATGGACTCGAGCTGATCGTATATATATGAAGGGTGCCATTTGATTAATCCTACCTATCTATCTGTCTTTAAGATGTTTGGATTTTTGTAAAACTCGATGGACATGTATACGGAACAATCTTTATAGTTGTTCAAATAACAGTTAATTAAGGTGAAGAAGTATCCTATTACAAATTTGTGAACAATATTCAGTGTTCGTAAGAGAGGTGTGTGTGATTGAGTATATCATAAGATAGAACAGATTGTGTGTGATATATACCACACAATATTTATAGGTATACTTGCTCAATGAGGGCGCATGATATATATTAGTAGTGACTGTGACATAGTTCTTATGTGAGAAATACTGGAGCGCAAATATTTAAATTTCAGCCTATGCAAAGATCCCATGGCACACCCGTATTGGTATCCTTAAGAACAGGGAAAAACATTAAGGGAAGATTTGAGACTTTTCATATTCAAGTTGCAAGTGGTAATGAGTTTGCAACTGGTTTGGGCATTGTGTTCACTGTTGTAAAGGGTACAAAGCCATGGGTATTTCTACCAAAGGGCAAGGGTATCTAAATACTTGTTTCTAGAGGAGTTCTAAATTTTTATTGCGGTTTTGAAACTTTGGATCTGTCTGTCATCTTTAGTTTGTTACAAATTCAACAGTTTTCCGTGAAAAAAAAGATCCCATGGCATGCCCTAAAATTTAGTTTAGACACCACATATGTAGAAACAACAATCGACAATCATATTCTACTACTTATTGCTTAATACAAGTTCGCCCTCACCACTAAATAGAAAGTTTGTGCGCGGTGCTCTTAGGCAAGTCTAGCTCTTATTAAGATACAACTTAGACCCATTGTTGAGTCACTTTGAGAAGCGACCTAGTTGATGAACCATCTTGGCTGAAAGCCATTGCAGCATGATCTTTAAGATCACGCATTTTCATCCTCATCTTACGACCTTCTTCTTCTTTGATCAAATTTCTGACACATTTGCTGATTTCCTCTCTTCCCACAACTCCGTTTTCATCAACTTTCACCCTATAAGCAACACCCAACCCATCCGTTAGTAAAACAGCATTCATTTTTTGCTCAGCATAAAGCGGCCATGCAATCATAGGCACTCCGTTGACCACACTTTCTAGTGTTGAGTTCCACCCACAATGAGTCAAGAACCCTCCAGTAGACCCATGACTCAATATCTCTACCTGAGGGGCCCAAGATGGCACAAGCAAACCCCGGTCCTTGACACAATCCAAGAACCCGTCAGGTAAAAACTTTAATGGGTCAAGATGACTTTGTGCATTGAAATAACCTGCGTTTGACTTTGCATGTGGACTTTTAATAACCCAAAGAAATCTTTGACCACTTTGTTCCAACCCAAGTGCCAATTCAATCAGCTGCTCTTGGGATAGAGTCCCACCACTTCCAAATGATACAAACAAAACCGAACCGACTGGATGCTTATCCAACCACTTCAAACATTCAACCCCCTCCTCGGTCTGGTTCTCTGAAAAAGACCGTATCAAGGGTCCAACCGAGTAAATATCCGGTCTACACCACTCACCTTCTTCCATGCCCTTAAAGGCACCCGGTTCTAGCTCAAAAAAGCCGTTAACCAGTACACCCTTTGACAAACTAAATATTTCTGATATCAGAAGCATTAGTTTATACGTCTCATGCTTCTTATCTTGAAGCGGTTCAGGTATATCTACTCCCCGAACCGGAACACACCCTGGTAACCTTATCGGTTCAGGTATATCCCTGAACTCACAAGCATACATCTTATCTAATATGGGTGTTTGGAAGATGCTAACTAAAGACATAGCAGAAGACGTACAAACAATATAACCCGGGATATTAAATTCTTTTGCAATATCAAAACTAGGAGTTCCAAATAAGTCAACAAGTAAAGCTGATGGCCTTTTTCTCGTGGAGTCACTAGTTAACTCGGTTAAAGTTTGGCGTAGAGCAGGAAATGAACGAGTTATCGTGAGTGCCATCCGATTTTCTATTGTAGCATCATTAGGAATATCGTTTAAATCGACAGGTGGTAAGAAAATGGAAGAAATGTTCTCAGGCATGGCATTGAGGATGTCATTTTGTGGTTTTATGGGAGCGCCTTCTGCTGTTGGGATGATGAAAGTAATGAAAAGACGACGGTGGTGCAGAAGACGTTGAGCTAACTCAGTGAGTGGAATGAGGTGACCCATTCCTGGACTCGGAAAAATGGCTATGTGACCTTCCATTATTGTGTGTCTTTCACTACAACTGCTTCATGTTCTTCGCGTAGCCATATATTTATAGAACTTTCGTCCCTAAATCCGTAATAGTAAAAAGCTAGCCATGCACGTTTTTTTTTTTTTTTTTTTTTTTCCCCTTAAGGCAAAATGCATCTGTTGAATGTTTACGATACAAAACAAACAACTCACAATAAAGGGGCCACAAAGGGGCCACAAAAGAACAAGAAACTCAAAAGGAAAATAAAGAACACCCGCACACCCACTAAGCCACACAACCTCACAAAACCCAATACCAAAACACATGAGCTAATATTTGACTAGACTTGTACACATTATTGTATGTTGCCCTATTTAGAATTAGTGTCAAGAAATAATGAAAGCTACTTCATCAAGTTCACTAAATGGTTTATATTGGTGCAACATTGACTAAGTCCCCTTAATGTTTTAACGATGACAAATAAACGTTCTAGACACATAAAATCATAAACATTAGCAAAAAACCAACCAGGACCATAACTGGTCTTGGTGCGCCAGCTGAGACGTGATAACATCAAATAGTATATACTTTTCTCTATCAAATTCCCTTACGTTATGCTCATATTTCTTGTATTTATATAAGATTTGGTACTTAATTGCTTCCTATTTGTTCAATAGGGTTTATCTGAGCATTGGATCGACAAGAAGCGAAATTGAGAAGCTATTTGTTGAGAAATGATAAAATCTGGAACATAGGACATATGCGACGTAGAGGGAATCTAAGGCCTACGCCGTATTCACATTTGAAGCAGTCTTATCAAGTCAACCAAAAAGAATTATGCGGCGTAATCACATCGATACAAATACGAAGTATCTATGTTAAAGACTTAACGGTTATCTGTATTTCAAGACCTATACGGTGTAACAGGAACGTAACATATACGTCGTATCTGTGCACATAAATTTAAGGAGAGTTGATGCTACGTAATGCTTTCATTTGCCTCTACGCCATAAGAATATCAAAGTTAGGAAGAATTGCATATCTAGGGTATATACGGCGTAACTGGAGCGATGCAACTACGCCGTAGCTATCAGAAGACCTTGAAGAAATAGTTTACAGAAAGCATATCCGATGTAGCCCTTAACTTAAGGTTACGCCGTATACATGTCGAGCCCAGCAAAACTATAAATAAAAACCCTAATTCATTCACAAGACACATCCATTCCACATCTCAGTTGGAGAACGACTAGGGTTCCATCAAAGGTCAATTTCCAGCAAGATTGAAGAGCTTTTCAAGGAGAATATACAACCAACCATCATCGAAGCTAGATCGACATAGAGTAATTGTATCAAACACAATGTTTATTACTTTTTTAGTTATATTCATTAACTTTGCTGCACTTTACAACATGTCTGGCTAAACACCTTTGATGTTAGCCTAGTTAGGAATTAATTATTGGTATGTTCATTATTCTTTTGTTTATTTATCATGTTTATTGGATATATATGTGTTAGTTATTGATGCAAGTTTTCTGACCAAGTTTTAATATTTATAAATTACTCGTCTACATATGGTCTACCTTATGCACTAACGGGCAGAGAACCCGATCGTGTGTAGTGTAGTATATGGTAAAACCCAGGTCGTCCCAAGAGCTATGTGTTTCTGGATTTTAACTTAAGTCTATGTCACATTTTAAAAGGGGTTTTGAGTTGATTGAATAACAGAAATGAAATGCGGAAATTAAATTGAGTTGAATGCAGTAGGGAGAAAGTGTACTAGCCTAATTATTCATCCTATCATGGAATGACTATGTTCTCTAATAATGCTTCATATCGCTTCAAGTGGGGTTCAGATTCACTAGACTCCTATGGTCAATTCATCTAGCCTAATCCCCTAGAATCCTACTCCGATATAAAAGGTTCTACCCTTTTGATTGACAGAGGTCGCTGGTAGACTAGGTTAAGTCATTAAGTACCGCTACATGTTAGATTAATTCTAATGTGTGATCCGGCCTCTCGGATCTTAAACCACACATCCTTAACTTCTTAAGTTTATCCAACATCGGAAGGTGATCATTTGGTCCATTCGCACACAAGAAATTAGTATTCCTATGGTCAATTCTTACCAACCCTCGCAACCTACTACCCTAGGGTCCTTTGGTCCATTCTCCTAGTGTAATAAGTACAACCGCCCTTCAAAACTACCAAAGCTAGAGGATCTACGAATAAACTAAGCATGCATACACTAGAAGCAATAATAAAAGCGCGAAAACATATACATAACATTAACGGAATCATAACTAGGCTAGCACCAAAGGTGCTTAGCCGATCACTTCGAAGAGTACAAAAGATTCAATGTTTTGCATGATAATGAAAGACAAGAAATCAAAAGTATAAATCAAACGTAATTCGCTAAAACTTATTGATGTTATGGCGTGATTTCTCCTATGGAAAATGCTCCGTATGCTGCTGGTGATCGTCCTTGTGGAACCCTACTTCGTTCTCTGACTTTTTGTAGTGTGAAAGTTATGTAAAATGCTAGAAATAGGGTTTGTATTTATAGGCCCGACAAAGTTACGGCATAACCTTTAGGTATGGCTACGCCGTAACTAGTGTATCTTCTTTGAACCTTGTCCGATTAATAATATTTACGGCGTAACTTGATTGATAGTTACGCCGTAATCTTCATATGGCAATAATTACGTCGTAATCTTCTTGCTGGTTATGTCGTAATAACTTCAATCTCATTCTGTGTAAATTTTACGCCGTAACCTCTTGCATTAGTTACGGCGTAGCCTTCATGGTCACGAAATTCTTTTAAGTCTTCAAAATGTTACGGCGTAATCTCTATGGTAATTACACCGTAATCCTTGATTTGCGTTGACTTGGTCTTCGTGTATAAATCCTTAGCTACGGCGTAAGTGGAGAGTGTAACTACGCTGTAACTTCTTCAAAGCATACTAAAGTGTGTATCATCATAAGTACTTTTCCAATTCCACGTCTCTTTTGGTTCTATGCTCATTTATAACCTGGAAACGAAATATAAAGAAATCAAAGCATATATCCATATAAAACAATACAAATAATTAGCATATTAAGGGGAAAATTGACACTAAAATATCAGGATTATTTGATGTCATCAAATATCCCCCCACTTAAACTCTACTTGCCCTCAAGTAGACCTTATTAGAATCATTTCTAAAAAGATATCCCCCATGTTACTTGGGAAATATGAGATTAAAAATTTCCTATGCTAGAATTTTCAAAGCCGAACAACTCACGAAACGGGAAACAAACACTCATACTCTCCCTAATATAAGTGTCAATTTTGGGGTGATCACTCAACGCACAGCCATAGCATGTATTCTATCATAGGCATCGCGGTCACACATATCTCCACCACTAGAGCTAAGGTCAAAACAATCTTTGAAGGCAATATTGGGTGAACAAATTATAAGGCTAAAGGTGGTTTGTCATTACTAACGCACTACGGCGAAGGCGACAAAGACCATCGATACATGACAAAATCCATGGCCAAGACACCAATGACTACTCACTCCCTCGCCAAAGTACGGTTCATGACCTAAGGGTAGGATAAGACATGGGATACACAAAATTGGTGAAAAATAAAAAATAAGAAACAAATAGTCTTAGCCTATAACCAAGTTGTCACTGCCCACCATCCATAAAAAATTCAAGCTTCAAATCGCGAAAACCGGATCATGATGTAGTAAGTTAGTGTACCAATTGTAACTCCCCGAAAACGGGTCCAGCGGAAGCATATATGTCGCTGGGGTGCTACTCAATTGGTATCACAACACAAGTACAAAGAACGGTTTTTACCTCATTCATTTAGAATAAAATTCATTAACAAAAGTGTTAAATTTACTTTATTAAGTAGTAGTGCGGAAATAGGCCGTTAAAATAAGTAAAACAGTCCCCAACTGAATATCAGAGTGTTTTGATCCTATAACCATGCCATGCCATGCCAAAAGCCGCCAAATGTGAGCTAACACTTTAAGAACCTAAAAATACATGCTAAAACGGGTCAACACGAGGTTGGTGAGTTCATAGAGTTTAGTTTAAAATGTAAAGCACTTGAATGAAGATTTCCCAGCAAAGGCATTGTACATCCACTCAGTCCTAAGTCCTGCCCATACAAGACTTGCAACCTGTGTGTTTACAACCCACTGCCAAATAAGATTTGGTTTAAGTATACAACAAATGATATATGGACCACAAAAATTCAAAGACCAATATATTCCAAATATATATAGAGTTATTGTTGTATTAAGTTCATGACACCGAAGCCTTAAGATTTCTAGTTTGAGTATACGTTTGACATACCAGTCAAGTGAGGAAACCACCCGGACTCTCAAAGTTTCTGGTAAGCATCTGTTTGATATACCAGTCAAGTGAGGAAACCACCCGGACACCCAAAGTTTCTGGTAGATGTCCACCTAGGACATCCATGGTTTCTCAAATAATTATGCGTCAGTTTGACATACAAGTCAAGTGGGGAACACCACCCGGACGGGGAGTTCAATCCCAATAGATCTATTTACAACATGCGCGCTTAATGGTTCATAACATAGGCAATATTTAATAGTTTAATACATTTGTGTCCATAAGAAAATAATCGAGTGTGTAACAGGTAAACACATAATACTTTCGAGTAACAAATCAAGGGTTTCAACCAATTAGTGATGCTTGAGAAAACAATTCATGTTTTAAGTAAAACGAGCATGGAGTTTAAATATAAACGATCATGTATTCTCCCCCAAACAGTTGTAAAACAAGTAAAAGTAGGGGCTATGAAACTCACAGTAATATGTAGAAGTTTAGAGTACTTGTGAAAGTAAATGAAAATAGTTGAGCATGTATCTCTACCAAAAATAATTCAAAACATATAAAAGTAGGGGCTATTAAACTCACCTGAAACAACCGATATGATAATCAAAAGGAAATCGCCCGAAAATCGAGATACGGACGCTCTAACCGCAACCTAAATGATTCATAGGTCTTAGGTTCAGCAAAAAGGTCTTGCATGCCAGGGGGGGCGGCATTGAGGATATATTGGAATAAAATGTGTCATTTTGATACAAAAGTGTATATATTGTATGTATTAGGTGTTAAAAATAGGTATTGGTTGTTGTTTTGGTGATTAACGAAGGTTATACGTAAATAAACGTAGGATATAAAGAAATCATTTTTGGTGTAAGAAAATACTTTTGGAACTTTGGTAATCTTTTTGGAAGTATAAAAATACATTAGAAATAATCGTTGGGAGAATTGGGTATATCGGGTGTTAAATTTAGAGTTACAAATAGTGTTCGTTGAACTTGCCTACCTTAAGTAATTTAAGAGAAGGAAATTGTTTTTGAGTTTAAAATTGTGAATTGGAGTAGGAGCAAGGTACTGGATTGTTGTAGACTAAATTTAGCCTAATTCCTAGTGTACTAGATTTATATCCTAGGTGTTCACGTTTATTCTAACAAAAGTCATGCATGAATTTTTCTCAAATAAATGTCAAGAAAGTAAATTCGAGTTTGAAACCAAATGTTGACGTGGAAAATTACGGGTTGCTACAGTCTCCACCCGTTTAAGGAATTCAGTCCCTGAATTCAGCTCGTTCGTTCTACAGACATATGTTCTTGCTTTAAATGATCTCAGGATTTCCTTGAGAATTCTAGCGAACCTTAACGATAGGAATTTGACTTTGTTGGCTTAGAATGTGATATGAAATGGGACGAGTGTTCAGAGTAGCCGTCGGAGATGGTGAGTAAGGTAATCAGGAAATTGGTAGACTATAGCAGGTTTTAAGTTCGCGTAAAATGATATTACATAAGATTGTGAAAATTTTTGGAGATCATTCGTATTAATCAAGATATCTTGGAAATATTTAAAGGACCTTTAAAAAGTAAGTGTGTCCGTTTAAAAGAAAAGTTTTATGTCGAAAAAGTATTGTGATGATAACGTGTATTGGTCTGTTCTTTATTACTCAACCCAATTGCTGCTGATCAGCTTGTTCAAGACTAGAGGATTTAAGCAGCCAATGCGCTAGTCTTGTGATCGTACAATTGGGTGACACTAATTAGATGTGAAAATAACAGTGAAATTAGTGGTGGCTAATTTCTTGCCGAAATCTTGATTTCTTGCCGGAATTACGCTGGATGTAGATGTGAATGTTCTTGCAACGATTGTATACACACACAGGAATTTTTGAAACCCTTGGAAATCGAGTAGAAAATCAATCCGGACATAATTCTATTATAACTAATCCTAGTATTGCAAAATTTACCTCTGAGTCGGACATAGGTGGTCAGGCTATGTCCCACTGTCCCTGGTCGAATATAGATGACCAGTCTATATTCCACCGAGGTTTAATAAATTTTGAAATACTCTGCTCAGTTATACTAATAATATGTCCTTCACATTTAAAAGCCGTTTTGAAAGACTAAGGCAAGTGACCAAACTCGAAGTCGAATGATGAGATTGCGTAAGGAAAAGGCGTAACGCTGCGACGTGTACGATATGTAAGCATACTTATATGGAAGATGATTATAGTAATCAACGAGAATAAGTGTGTACAATGGATCCGATAATAAGACACAAATCTCATCAAATATGTCAGCAAACAAATCACAAGTGAGGCATTAGCTTGGCAGGCAGGCACGTGGCGGTCATAGGGTTAAGTTTTCGTAAAAGTAGTTATAGTCTAGGATTTAAAAATACCCAGTTCTCTATAACCAAGGCTCTGATACCAATCTGTAACACCCCCAAAACGGGTCCAGCGGAAGCATATATGTCGCTGGGGTGCTACTCAATTGGTATCACAACACAAGTACAAAGAACGGTTTTTACCTCATTCATTTAGAATAAAATTCATTAAACAAAAGTGTTAAATTTACTTTATTAAGTAGTAGTGCGGAAATAGGCCCTTAAAATAAGTAAAACGGGCCCCAACTGAATATCAGAGTGTCTTGATCCTATAACCATGTCATGCCATGCCAAAAGCCGCCAAATGTGAGCAAACACTTTAAGTACCTGAAAATACATGTTAAAAGGGGTCAACACGAGGTTGGTGAGTTCATAGAGTTTATTTTAAAATGTAAAGCACTTGAATGAAGATTTTCCAGCAAAGGCATTGTAAATCCACTCAGTCAAGTTTCTGGTAGATGTCCACCTAGTACATCCATGGTTTCTCAAATAATTATGCGTCCGTTTGACATACCAGTCAAGTTGGGAACACTACTCGGACGGGGAGTTCAATCCCAATAGATCTATTTACAACATTCGCTCTTAACGGTTCATAACATAGGCAATATTTAATAGTTTAATACATTTGTGTCCATAAGAAAATAATCGAGTGTGTAACAGGTAAACACATAATACTTTCGAGTAACAAATCAAGGGTTTCAACCAATTAGTAATGCTTGAGAAAACAATTCACGTTTTAAGTATAACGAGCATGGAGTTTAAATATAAACGAGCATGTATTCTCCCCCAAATAGTTGTAAAACAAGTAAAAGTAGGGGCTATGAAACTCACAGTAATATGTAGAAGTTTAGAGTCTTGTGAAAGTAAATAAAAATAGTTGAGCATGTATCTCCCACAAAAATAATTCAAAACGTATAAAAGTAGCGGCTATGAAACTCACCTGGAACAACCGATATGATAATCAAAAGGAAATCGCATGAAAATCGAGGTATGGATGCTCTAACCGTAACCTAAATGATTCATAGGTCTTAGGTTCGGCAAAAAGGTCATGCATGCCAGTTCATACTCTAGTTTATCACTTGTACATGTTTTAGTAATATTTATTGCTATAATATAGTTGCGTCAATTTGATCATTTAATTTAGAAAATTACCACTTTGGAAAACGTAATTTGTAAATCTTGCAATCCAATTTCTAGTTGTCATGTTTAATGGTTATTCAAAAATCTCTAATGCGCCTAATATGTATGCATATTGTTCTACCATTTTTGTTCACGTCATTTTAGCCAAAATGTACTCCAAAAGGTCCAAAATCCACTTCAAAAGTTTCTAACAGCTCTTCTAATAGCAAGATGGAAGCTGTCAACGTATATACCGTCGTAAACTTTATTTTAGCCATAACTTTTGCGTCGTAACTCCGTTTCTTAAGTATGACCTATCCCCTCGAAGGTATTTAAGTATACTCTATGCTTTTCAAGGTCTCGGCTAGTCTAGTTACCGTTTAACCTCAGTTTTTACAATTCAAAATTCTGGACAGATTCTATTATTTTCTGAAAATATAGTTTCCGTTGTAAAAATTGAAACTAGCGTATCTTTTTCATTACAAATCCATTTTAACTCATTCAGGCGGCTACACTTTTGTTATTGAGTCTATTTTCTATATTTCTAACCTAAAATTACCCCCGAGTTACTGATTTTCTTTAATTAATCAAAATGGGACAGATTCACATTTTATAATGCCATGCTCTTCTTCCAAACCTTCTTGCCATTATAACCTCTTGACAAACACTTCAAATCTAGTCCTAGTTCCTCCATCAACTTCTCAAAATGATAATAATGATCTCACCATAAACTCAACAATGTTCTAAGGTCCATGAAAATAATCCTCAAGAATGTTCAATTATACAAGTTTACTAACATACATATTTATAAGGTTTATTACCACTTTCTTGCGAAGAGTTTTACTAATTAGTTTTCTTGCACTAAAATATTGTTCAAAACACAATCTTTTGTTAAAGGATCTTTGAAAAGGTAAAACTTTATCAACATGTACCAAGTGATAACTAAGTATACACTTAACTAACAAGATGACATAAAGAAAAACATGAAACTTTTGTAGGATTACTTACAAAAGTAATTAGAGGGATGTGAGTGCAAGATACTTGTTTAACCTCAAGATCAATGCTCCAAATCTATGCTAGAATGCCCTAAGAATGCTTGAACTTAGCTACAACAAGATTACTCCTTCTTGCTCCTTTGTGTGTCGACTTTTAGTATAAAATGGGAAGTGATTTATTTTTTTCTTTGAACTAGCTAATGAAAGAATGAAGCTACTTGAAGTGTATATATAGCAAGAGGTTGTATAAAGTCCAAGTAGTTAGTCAATTAGGCATGGTGTGGGTATGGGAAGGTGTATGGTCGATTGGACAGTGGGGATGGGGGGTTAAGATTTTCTCCAAAAGTCTTCACTTGCCCATGCTTTGAAAATAAGAGAGGTATGGAGCTAATAAATATTTGTACTTATTGTCTAGAGATATTTATAAATCAAGAAGAGGGGGGGGGCATTGAGGATATATTGGAATAAAATGTGTCATTTTGATACAAAAGTGTATATATTGTATGTATTAGGTGTTAAAAATAGGTATTGGTTGTTGTTTTGGTGATTAACGAAGGTTATACGTAAATAAACGTAGGATATAAAGAAATCATTTTTGGTGTAAGAAAATACTTTTGGAACTTTGGTAATCTTTTTGGAAGTATAAAAATACATTAGAAATAATCGTTGGGAGAATTGGGTATATCGGGTGTTAAATTTAGAGTTACAAATAGTGTTCGTTGAATTTGCCAACCGTAAGTAATTTAAGAGAAGGAAATTGTTTTTGAGTTTAAAATTGTGAATTGGAGTAGGAGCAAGGTACTCGATTGTTGTGGACTAAATTTAGCCTAATTCCTAGTGTACTAGAATTATATCCTAGGTGTTCACGTTTATTCTAACAAAATTCATGCATGAATTTTTCTCAAATAAATGTCAAGAAAGTAAATTCGAGTTTGAAAACAAATGTTGACGTGGAAAATTACGGGTTGCTACAGTCTCCACCCGTTTAAGGAATTCAGTCCCTGAATTCAGCTCGTTCGTTCTACAGGCATATGTTCTCGCTTTAAATGATCTCAAGATTTCCTTGAGAATTCTAGCGAACCTTAACGATAGGAATTCGACTTTGTTGGCGTGGAATGTGATATGAAATGGGACGAGTGTTCAGTGTAGCCGTCAGAGATGGTGAGTAAGCTAATCAGGAAATTGGTAGATTGTAGCGGGTTTTAAGGTCGCGTAAAATGATATTACTTATGATTGTGAAAATTTTCAGAGATCATTTGTATTAATCAAGATATCATGGAAATATTTAAAGGACCTTTAAAAAGTACGAGTGTCCGTTTAAAAGAAAGGTACTATGTCGAAGAAGTATTGTGATGATAATGTGTATTGGCCTGTTCTTTATTACTCAACCCAATTGCTGCTGATCAACTTGTTCAAGACTAGAGGATTTAAGCAGCCAATGCACTAGTCTTGTGATCGTACAATTGGTTGACAGTAATCAGATGTGAAAATAACAGTGAAATTAGTGGTGGCTAATTTCTTGCCAAAATCTTGATTTCTTGCCGGAATTACGCTGGATGTAGATGTGAATGTTCTTGCAACGATTGTATACCCACACATGAATTTTTGAAACCCTTGGAAATCGAGTAGAGAATCAATCCGGATATAATTCTGTTATAACTACTCCCAGTATTGCAAAATTCACCTCTGAGTCGGACATAGGTGGTCAGGCTATGTCCCACTGTCCCTGGTCGAATATAGATGACAAGTCTATATTCCACCGAGGTTTAATGAATTTCGAAATACTCAGCTCAGTTATACTAATAATATGTCCTTCACATTTTAAAGCCGTTTTGAAAGACTAAGGCAAGTGACCAAACTCGAGGTCGAATGATGAGATTGCGTAAGGAAAAGGCGTAACGCTGCGACGTGTACGATATGTAAGCATACTTGTATGAAAGACGATTATAGTAATCAACGAGAATAAGTGGGTACAATGGATCCGATAATAAGACACAAATCTCATCAAATATGTCAGCAAACAAATCACAAGTGAGGCATTAGCTTGGCAGGCAGGCACGTGGCGGTCATAGGGTTAAGTTTTCATAAAAGTAGTTATAGTATAGGTTTTAAAAATACCCAGTTCTCTATAACCAAGGCTCTGATACCAATCTGTAAAACCCTCAAAACGGGTCCAGTGGAAGCATATATGTCGCTGGGGTGCTACTCAATTGGTATCACAACACAAGTATAAAGAACGGTTTTTACCTCATTCATTTAGAATAAAATTCATTAACAAAAGTGTTGAATTTACTTTATTAAGTAGTAGTGCGGAAATAGGCCCTTAAAATAAGTAAAACGGTCCCCAACTGAATATCAGAGTGTCTTGATCCTATAACCATGCCATGCCATGCCATGCCAAAAGCCGCCAAATGTGAGCTAACACTTTAAGAACTTGAAAATACATGCTAAAACGGGTCAACACGAGGTTGGTGAGTTCATAGAGTTTAGTTTAAAATGTAAAGCACTTGAATTAAGATTTCCCAGCAAAGGCATTGTAAATCCGCTCAGTCCCAAGCCCCGCCCATACAAGACTTGCTACCTGTGTGTTTACAACCCAATGCCAAATAAGATTTGGTTTAAGTATACAACAAATGATATATGGACCACAAAAATTCAAAGACCAATATATTCCAAATATATATAGAGTTACTGTTGTATTAAGTTCATGACACCGAAGCCTTAAGATTTATAGTTTGAGTACACGTTTGACTTACCAGTCAAGTGGGGAAACCACCCGGACTCTCAAAGTTTATGGTATGCATCCGTTTGACATACCAGTCAAGTGGGGAAACCACCCGAACACCCAAAGTTTCTGGTAGATGTCCACCTAGGACATCCATGGTTCCTCAAATAATTATGCGTCCGTTTGACATACCAGTAGAGTGGGGAACACCACCCGAACGGGGAGTTCAATCCCAATAGATCTATTCACAACATTCACGCTTAACGGTTCTTAACTTTTGCAATATTTAATAGTTTAATACATTTGTGTCCATAAGAAAATAATCGAGTGTGTAACTGGTAAACACATAATACTTTCGAGTAACAAATCAAGGGTTTCAACCAATTAGTAATGCTTGAGAAAACAATTCACATTTTAAGTAAAACGAGCATGGAGTTTAAAATATAAACGAGCATGTATTCTCCTCCAAACAGTTGTAAAACAAGTAAAAGTAGGGGCTATGAAACTCACAGTAATATGTAGAAGTTTAGAGTCTTGTGAAAGTAAATGAAAATAGTTGAGCATGTATCTCCCCTAAAAATAATTCAAAATGTATAAAAGCAGGGGCTATGAAACTCACCTGGAACAACCGATATGATGATCAAAAGGAAATCGCACAAAAATTGAGGTACGGATGCTCTAACCGCAACCTAAATGATTCATAGGTCTTAGGTTCGGCAAAAAGGTCATGCATGCCAGTTCATACTCTACTTTATCACTTGTACATGTTTTGGTAATATTTATTACTATAATATAGTTGCGTCAATTTGATCATTTAATTTAGAAAATTACAACTTTGGAAAACGTAACATGTAAATCTTGCAATCCAATTTCTAGTTGTCATGTTTAATGGTTATTCAAAAATCTCTAATGCGCCTAATATGTATACAAATTGTTCTACCATTTTTGTTCACGTCATTATATATAGCCAAAATGTACTCCAAAATGTCCAAAATCCACTTCAGAAGTTTCTAACGGCTCTTCTAATAGCAAAAAGGAAGCTGTCAACATATATACCGTCGTAAACTTTCTTTTAGCCATAACTTTTTCGTCGTAACTCCGTTTCTTAAGTTTGACCTATCCCCTCGAAGGTATTCAAGTATACTCTAGGCTTTTCAAGGTCTTGGCTAGTCTAGTTACCGTTTAAACTCAGTTTTTACCATTCAAAATTTTGGACAGATTCTATTATTTTCTGAAAATATAGTTTCCGTTGTAAAAATTGAAACTAGCGTATCTTTTTCGTTACTAATCCATTTTAACTCATTCAAGCGGCTACGCTTTTGTTATTGAGTCTATTTTCTATATTTCTAACCTAAAATTACCCCCGAGTTACTGATTTTCTTGCACTAATCAAAATGGGACAGATTCACATTTTATAATGCCAAGCTATTCTTCCAAACCTTCTAGCCATTATAACCTCTTGACAACCACTTCAAATCTAGTCCTAGTTCCTCCATCAACTTCTCAACATGATAATAATGATCTCACCATAAACTCAACAATGTTCTAAGGTCCATGTAAATAATCCTCAAGAATGTTCAAATATACAAGTTTACTAACATACCTATTTATAAGGTTTATTACCACTTTCTTGTGAAGAGTTTTACTAATTAGTTTTCTTGTACTCAAATCTTGTTCAAAACACAATCTTTTGTTAAAGGATCTTTGAAAAGGTAAAACTTTATCAACATGTACCAAGTGATAACTAAGTATACACTTAACTAGTAAGATGACATAAAGAAAAACGTGAAACTTTTGTAGGATTACTTACAAAAGTAATTAGTGAGATGTGAGTGCAAGATACTTGTTTAACCTCAAGATCAATGCTCCAAATCTATGCTAGAATGCCCTAAGAATGTTTGAACTTAGCCACAACAAGATTACTCCTTCTTCTTGCTACTTTGTGTGTCGACTTTTAGTATAAAATGGGAAGTGATTTATTTTTTTTCTTTGAATTAGCTAATGAAAGAATGAAGCTACATGAAGTGTATATATAGCAAGAGGTTGTATAAACTCCAAGTAGTCAGTCAATTAGGCATGGTGTGGGTATGGGAAGGGGTATGGTCGATTGGAAAATGGGGATGGGGGGGGGTTAAGATTTTCTCCAAAAGTCTTCAATTGCCCATGCTTTGAAAATAAGAGATGTATGGAGCTAATAAATACTTGTACCTATTTTCTAGAGATATTTATTAATCAAGAAGAGAGGGGGGGGGGGGGCGGCATTGAGGATATATTTTAATAAAATGTGTCATTTTGATACAAGAGTGTGTATATTGTATGTATTGGGAGTTAAAAATAGGTATTGGTTGTTGTTTTGGTGATTAACGAAGGTTATACGTAAATAAACGTAGGATATAAAGAAATCATTTTTGGTGTAAGAAAATACTTTTGGAACTTTGGTAATCTTTTTGGAAGTATAAAAATACATTAGAAATAATCGTTAGGAGAATTGGGTATATCGGGTGTTAAATTTAGAGTTACAAATAGTGTTCGTTGAATTTGCCAACCGTAAGTAATTTAAGAGAAGGAAATTATTTTTGAGTTTAATATTGTGAATTGGAGTAGGAGCAAGGTACTGGATTGTTGTGGACTAAATTTAGCCTAATTCCTAGTGTACTAGAATTATATCCTAGGTGTTCACGTTTATTCTAACAAAAGTCATGCATGAATTTTTCTCAAATAAATGTCAAGAAAGTAAATTCGTGTTTGAAAACAAATGTTGACGCGGAAAATTACGAGTTACTACACCAATGTAGATGTCATATGGCGAGGTGCACACTAACTTAGTCATCGACCACTAGTTGATGTAAGTAAACCATCAATCTTCAAATGTTATCGAGGTATGATCCTCGATTCTAGTCCAATAAGCTCCAATACTAGTGCTAATGATTCATGCACTAACCAATGTACAATAAATGAATAAAACTACTACTTTTTTTTTTTTTTTTTTTTTTTTTTTTTTTTACTAATATATACAAATAACACATTCCCCCACTTGAGATGAATCATAAATGAGGAATATGGGGGGTATTTTATGATCTTCAGATTTATGTGTTCATTGTATGCGTAATTCCCGAGTCTCTCAACCCAAACCTTAAACTTGAGCAAACAGTGACTTCCCAATCATAAACTAAGACTACACGGTAGGCTAAGGCAAATAGGTGTAACAAAACAATATTGATAAGGGTATGAAATGAAAAGAATGGCTCGGAAGGGTGTATCTAGGGGTATCTTGCACTAAAAGTGAGTGCAACAAAAGGGTTCTAACACGGGGGTCGAAGAGTCGAGGTGACTAATCAATAAACGCACACAATTATATACACATATGGCTATTTGGGTGTTAATCCTAAAATATTGCCTTCTCGAATTATTTCTTCCGAATGTTTCAAGTTAACTTGACACACTACTCGTCTATGGTCTCAAAATGATGTAATGGCCAAGTTCTAAAGTTTACATACTACTGGCACACTCAATATTTGTTGGATTTGGGGTAAATAAAGGGAAACGGAAAGGCTAAATCTCACCATGGAAATCAAGGATTATGGTGTGCTCGGCTAAGGTCTATTCTAGTTAGGTTAAGAAAAACATGTCAAAATTTTAAAAATGGCATAATTTTTCAAAATAAACTAGAAAAATGAGGGTAAACAAGTTCAAGTTATAATTCTACTCCCGTCCCCCCACTTGAAATGTACAAAGTCCCTTTTGTACTAAACATGAAATAAAGATGAGGTAAAAGTAGAATTGGAACGAGAACTTCCATGAAATTTGCTCCAAAATAAAAGAAGGATCACGTTGAATATGCGTGCCTTCATCTTTCCTCCATGAGCAAACTTTACTTCCCTGAAATCACGACACTACCAATAAGCATAAATCTAAAATAAAAAAGGAAAAATAAAAACAAAAACCAAAAAACAAAAACCTAACTCACTTTCGTAGGAATCACGGTTGCATTTAGCGTATCCAACAAGCCTTTTAAACCACTCGTTGTCCCGAGTGGACGAGTGAAGTCTCGTGAGGGTTTACAGGGAACACACCCACAAAGTTCATTTAAAACTTATACAAGGTTATGGTGTGTGTAAGATTAGAAATTAAATTTTGTTACAGGAGAGGTTACGGCGTAAACTCATTCCTGAGTTACGCAGTAATTGCATAAACCTGGGTGTCATCCGATATCGGAGGATGGTTACGGCGTAACCATAGAATTTGGTTATGCCGTAAAGTCTACACAGAATAGATTCTTCATACTGGTTCCATTAATAGTGAGCTTTAGGCTATCCTCCTTGCTCCAATTCCTGAAAAATATGAAAACAAAAACACCAAACCCAACTATTCTAATAAAATGAAAAAGTAAAAGGATAATTCGGGTTGTCTCCCGAAAGAGCACTTTCGTTTATTTAACGAGTCTTTAAGTTAGACTCAAAGACACGGTTCCTCATTGTTGTCAACGGAGTTGACCAAGCTCGTCCATCTCTCTCATCAAATTATGTCTTACCCATGCAACATTTGTAGTGGTACGAAGAAACTCCTTTCTTTCAATTTTCCGTACTTTGGCAAACCTCTCATCAGGTCCTAAATGGTACCTAGTAATTTCAAATTTTTCTGCCACAATCGGTGGGGGTCTCTTGTAAGGAATACCTAAGAGTTTACATCTTCGTTGCTCGTATGCTTCATCATCTGAATCCGTGAACCCACCATGCCCTTGTAACTCAAGGTAGTCCATGATTCCATCTAATTCATCATCGTCGGATTCCGTTCCCCTAAACCAATCGTCATCAAGCTTATCTTCAATAAGCTCTCGCTTACAACAGTCTTTCTCTTCACCCCACCTTGTTTTGTATTCTTCTTCATTCTCATCCCTTACATCATTAGGATTCCCGTCATCGCTTGGAGCCTCCTTTTTCATGCAACCCTTCCAAATTTTCTCTTTAGTTGAAGCATCCACTTTTCCGTACCTGATTTTAATCCAATTATCAAAGCCTAACCTGTCAAGCTATGGTAGTTCACTTCTCTCATCATCGTTTGTTGAGGTCCATAGAAACTCATCATCCCCAACCCTTACCATGCTACTTCCTCCATTACAATCTTCGTCATATGGGTCACAGAAAGCCCAAAACACTTCACCATTAGTACCTTCAGTCCTAATCTTTTCGCACCAATGTTTTCGTTCAATCGTTCCTCTTGCATTATCACTTGAGTCATCTGCACGACCTTTACAAACTTCATTGTCTATGAGCATTTCATCTTGTGACTCATTGCTATCATTGATGATAGGGATTTCACTGTCGTAGACGCGGTTCAGGTCCACCCAGATGCTCATCTTTGTGTCACTATCAACCTTGCCATAGACAATTTTTACCCAATAATCGAATGGTATTGGTCCATTCGATTTAAGGTTCCTCCTATCCTTATCATTAGTGGAAGTCCATAGATGCCTGTTACTTCGTAACCTCACTACGTCACCCCCACCATCACATAGATCGACATTGGGGTCATAGGATGCCCATAAGTCGTACCATTTTCCATTGTCAACCTGTATAGCTTCGCACCAATGGTACTCCATCCCGATCTTCCTGGGAATGTCATTAGCTTTTTTGTGATGCAGTGCCACGATTCTCATAAGATTCTTAGTTTTGCCATTAGTCAATGATGAGCAAATGATCACCTTGAGGTCCTCGTTCCCATCGATCAATTCACACTTGGTTTTGGGGGTTACCTGGGCCAGGGTTACGCCGTAACACAACATTAGAGTTACGGCATAACTTTCCTCTGTCGCTCATTCCAGCATTAGTGTCCTGCAAAACCTCACTCAAAGAGTTGACATGATTAGTATTAAGGTGCTCGTATGCAAGGTTATTAGTGAGATTCAAGTCATTACTTGACGTATCCTTCTTAATGACACACACAGTTTCAATTGGATGACATATCCACCTTTTATCCATTTTGAAAACGAGTTCACTATTATCAACTTTAAGAGAAATGCGCTTAATGAAAACATCAATTATGGCGCGTGCTGTAGCAAGGAGTGGCCTTCCTAGAATCAAAGGTGTTTCTAGGACTTCTTCCATATCAAGAATGACAAAGTGTTAGGAAATTAAGCTATAGCAGTTAGTACGGTTGAAAAAGAAAGTTAGTACTGCTGAAGAGTTTTGAAGACACAAGCAGTTTGTACTATTGAATGAAGAAGTTTGTACTGTTTATTATTTCGTAACGTGTGAAGATAATTATAGAAAAGATTTAATGTATATCTTATAATGTTAGACTTATACGATTAGGTTGATAGTTATCTTGTAAAGGAATCCTTAGTCTATAAAAGGATTGCCTAGGTTAAAGTTTTGGGACGAACAAAAGTTTTAGTATTGCTTTGTTAAGATTCAAGGTTGTAAACCCTAGTGATAGGAGATCACTCGTATTATTCATTAATAATATTGAATCGTTGAAGTTGAAGTATATTGTTCATTGTTCATTCTTTGTTGATTCGTTAATACAAAACACAAACAAACAAATCTTCTAAGTGCTAGCTAGTAAATTCCGCGTGCTAGACTAGACATCATTCAAAGTATTCATCTAACACAAGGAGTGTGTGTAGATCCGGTCAAGTGGTATCAGAGATAGGTTACTGATACTTTGGTTTAGAAAATCCAGACGAATTTGTTCAAGAAATGATGGACATGGAGACAACAACAAGCCAGACTAATATTGCTGCTAAGCTTCCAATGCTTAAACCCAATGAGTTCGATATGTGGCGATTAAGAATTGAGCAGTTCTTCCAAGTTCAAGATTATACTCTCTGGGAGATTATTGAGGATGGGAATTCGTACAAACCTGCAACTACAACAACCATTGTTGAGGGTGTCACTGAAACTAAGCTGCAAACTAAGCCAACCACTACTGAAGAGAAGGCACAGCACAAGAATGATGTTAAGGCGAGAAGTTTGCTTCTGATGACTATTCCCAATGATCAGTTGTTAAATTTTAGCAAGTTTAAGTGTGCTAAAACCCTTTTTGAAGCTATTGTTGCAAGATATGGTGGGAACGAAGCCACCAAGAAATCTCAGAAGACTCTTTTCAAGCAACAGTTTGAGAATTTTTCAGCAACAAGCAACGAGTCACTAGATCATATGTTTAATAGACTTCAAAAACTAGTGAGTCAATTGGCTGTTCTAGGAATTGAGATGCCTCAGGAAGATCTCAACTCCAATTTTCTGAGAAGTCTACTAGCTGAATGGGCTATGCATGTGGTTGTATGGAAAAACAAGCCTGATATAGATTCCATGAGCTTAATGGATCTCTATAGCCACTTCAAGATAGTTGAACATGATATTAAGAAGTCTGCTGGATCAAGCTCAAGCTCAAGCTCAGGGAATTTGGCCTTTGTATCAACTCCCAGTACCTCAAGTCTAGATGAAGAAGTTCAAGTGACTGGAGCAGTTGGTACTGCTAGTTCCAATATTGGTACTGCTAGCACAAGCAGTACTAATGGACTCTTGGATGAGAATACTTATTGTGCTTTCTTGACTACTCAGCACAATGGAAGTATGTTAACTCATTCAGATCTTCAAGAGATTGATGAAGATGATATTGAAGAGATGGATATCAAGTGGCAGCTCTCTCTTCTCAGCTTGAGAGCTAGGAGATTCTTGAAGAAGACTGGCAAGAAGATTGTCATAAACAGCAATGATGTTGCAGGGTATGACAAGTCCAAGATTGAGTGTTTCAATTGCCACAAGAAAGGTCATTACTCTAGGGAGTGCAGATTGCCAATCCAACAAGTTGGAAAGAGCAGAGGATATGGAAACAAGTCAAGGGTTGTGGAGGTTACTGATTCAAGCTCAAAAGCCATGGTTGCCATTGATGGCTTAGGGTTTGACTGGAGCTACATTGCAGAGGAGGAAGCAGAAGCATCTACAGAGATTGCTCTCATGACATTTTCAGACTCTGAGGTACAAGTTTCTAAATGTTCTAAATCTTGTGAAGCTCTAAAAGATCTAGAAACTCTTAATAAAAGATATGAGGATCAAAGAAAAGAGATAACCGAAACTGCTTTTAACTTAGCAAATCATAAGAGGGCTTTAGCTGTGTTAGAAGAACAAATTGTTCATTATAAAAGTAATGAGTCAAAGTTTTCTGATGATATGATTATTGTTAAGAGAGACTTAATGTTTAGAGAAAATGAAATTAGTGTGTTGAAACATGAGCTAGAACAAGTTAAGAAAGCAAAGGAGAACATTCAAATGACTGTTGACAAACTAGAATTTGCAACTCAGGGTGTTAGTAAGATTGTTGAGTGTCAGATCCTTAATAAAGCTAAGTCAGGCCTAGGATATAAGTCAGTTCCACCTCCCTATAGAGGAATTCCAACACCCCCAGGCATAGACTTAGAACACACAGGACTACCTGAATTTCAACTACCTGAGCTTAAATATGGTCCTCAACCTAAAAAGAATGTAGTTGATAAACCTGTGTATGAAAGTGCAAGTGATGCCTCACTTTTTGAGGATAAGGTGTCCTCAGCTAAGGACTCAGATGCTCCAACAATTGAGGAATGGACTTCTGATGATGAAGATAATCAGGCTGTGGTTGAGCCTGTTAGTGCTAAAGTGGAGGAACCAAAAGTTCCAAAGATGGTTAAACCTGAGACTGTTAGGCTTAGATCAAATGCCAAACCTTTTAGACCAACAGTTAGGTATGCAGAAATGTATAGAACCACAAAAAAGCCAAGAGGTAACCAAAGGAATTGGAATGACCTCAAATCTCACCAATTAGGGGATGATTTTGTCTGCTATAGGAAAGCTTGTTACTCGTGTGGTAGTTTTGACCATCTTGCAGCCTTTTGTGATAAATGGGTAAATAGGTATTCAAGTCCTAGGGTGAACACTGTTAGACCTCCCACTCACCCAACAAACACTAGAATGATACCTAGATCAGTTCTTTTAAGGTCTGGACCCAAAGCAGTTCAAACTGCTAGACCAGCAGTTCAGACTGTCAGACCTATTAGACCTGTTAACCCAAGACCAACAGTTCAAGGTGCAAAACCAGTTTTTAAACTAGCACCAAAAACTGTTAATAGACCCTTTCATCACAAAGCAGTTGTAACAAACCAAGTTTGGAAACCTAAGGTAACAACTACCAAGCCAGCAGTTCCAACTGCTAGCAGAGTAATTGGTACTAGTGTTAGTAAAAACACTGCTAAGGGAAATATGGGAAATGGTGTGAATGCATCAGCATGCTGGGTTTGGAGACCCATCAAACCCAATGGTGCTAAAATTGTTTTGAAAAGAATGAATTATGTTGATGCAAGAGGAAAGCCTAAGTCTGTTTTGGCTTGGGTACCACAAGGAAATTAATTTTTCTTGTTATGTGCATTGTTAGTCATATACTTTTATATTGTGAGACAAGTTCTTTGTGGCTTGTTTCTTTGTTTTTGGACTAACACTTGCAGGTTTTGGATGATAAGCATCAAGGAATTAAATGCTATATGTTTTGGACTGTAATGGTGATTTGGATCAGAGTGTGTGATCTTTGCACACAACAAATGGTAATTGGTTCACCATGTCTAACCCACATAAGAACCAACTAGTCCAGAGCAAGCGGTTTCTGGTAAAGACTAATCAAATCCGTTGATGGTTGACAATTTACCAAAAAATTGTATGGTTATCAGCTCACCATATATAAATGTAAAGAGTTGGCTAGTCCAAAGCAAACGGCTATTGGTAAAGACATATCAAATCCGTTGATAGCTAATAGTTTGCTAAAAACTATGTTTGAGCCATGGTATTTTAAAATTCATTTCAATAAGTTCATTGATTGCGTGGTTTTGTAACCTTACAACAGGTTTTACCTCTCGAGGGATCTCAAGAGGCTTACAACCCCACCAGGCAGTGTACCTGACCGATGTAGTATAGTGTAGTGGTAAGTACGGGGGATTGATCGTTCTCCACAGGGAATAGTGTTCGTTAGGTATGAAAGACTACTCTAATTAGGTCTAAAGGTTGAGGAAGATTCTTTTTTATGTTTTTATAGTTTTTATGAAAGCAAGTAAAATCTCGGGTTTGAAGGAGTGGGCGGAATTAGTTGCTAGTCAACTAACCCAAAATTACTACGGATGCAATAAAATTAAATAACTGAAAATAAAATGTGGTGAGAAACTTATGTGTAGAGAAATGTGTTTACTTAGATTTCCTTACTCCCTAACTATCTTTTACCGGTTAATTAGTGTGTATTAGTTGCGTGGATGACGGGTGTATTCCTTAATACCATTCGTGGGGTGGCGTACTTACTTCCCCAACTCTACAAGCTCCTACTTCACTCCTATGTCGAGCCGGCTAGGAAGCTCCTAACATGGGATCACTAGAATTCGCTTGTGCATTAAATACAACCATAAAAACCTTTAGTACGCATTTGGTTCATGTTTCTTAAGACGTTCAAGCAAGTTACCGAATAGGAAGTTAGCCAGTTTTCTTAAGCCTAACATAGATAAACAATCATCCAATACAACTAATAACACATTAACAACCAATAATCAATAGCTAGGTTTCATTAGATCTAAGCAAACACAAGATAAATTTAGCCTAACATGTTAAACAAAAGACAAGAATAAGATAGAATCAAACAACACATAGACATATTGAATGATTAATTGATAACTTATCTTTCAATGAAACATGGAAGATCTCAAGGCAAAAAGCCCTGAAAAAGTAGCTGAATTCGTCCTAGGGTTTTCTCCCAAAATTCCACACACTAAGCTCTCCCTAATGACAAAAAATTAGAAAACTATATATAGATTTTTGGATCTGACGGCGTCACATTATGGAGTGTGACGCCGTCACCTCGCCGCTTTTAGGGTTCCCGGATGACCTTCTTGACGCCGTCCCTCTTTAGCTCTTCAAAAATCCATTCTGGCTTATCAAGGCTTGACGCCGTCTAACCATGAACGTGACGCCGTCCCCTTATGATTTAAGCCGTGACGCCCTTGATCAAGTTAAAGCGTGACGCCGTCAGAATTCACATGCTATTTTCACTGGCCCGTCATGAGTAAATTTCACATCCAACTTTTCTTGCCAAGGCATGACGCCGTCTAGAGTAAATCTTGACGCCGTCAAGAGTAACTTTTAGCCGATTTTTGAGACTTTGCCGTTTTCTTCACTTTAATGCTCCAAAAACGTCCAAAATGCCTCCTTTTCCAGATTTCTCCTCAAAAGTACCTAAAATGACAAAAGGAACGATTTAGGGCAATATTTGATCAAATAAATACGATTTAAGGCTTAAATGACCCCTTAAAAGTGGTACACTTTTCGCCTCATCAAATACCCTTACACTTGAGATTTGCTTGTCCTCAAGCAAATGCGCTTTTATTCTAATCAAAATACAAGATAGGGGTCATTTAATGCTAACATAAAAGTAATTACAACAAATAATCGTTCCACTTCAATCATAATAAGCACGGAGATTACATACTAGCACCTCACAAGTAGTGTTTAGATACTCACATCTCTCAAGTGTCATCAAAATAAATCTCATAAATGAAAACGGAAAATATCTCTCACTACCTGTCATAGCAAATAGATTACCATAGGCTTGGGAAAGGATCGAAAACCTCCTCCACTAGGCGTAAGCACCTAAGATAAACTATCAAAGAGGGCTTTTAAATGGGTTATAACGTTAGGTGTAGGGAAAAGGAAAACACGGTTTTGTTGGATAAAGGATATTTTACTGGTGGCGAGTTAAAAATCTTGATCAATTACATGTACTATACAATGTTGCTAAGCCAAGACTAGACTCGATCTTAAGCTAGAAACAAAATAACAAAATAACAAAAATATAAAACAAACATAAAATGAAACGGGATGGTAGTCCGTATGTTTTTTTTCTACTTTTCATTTTCTCATTTTTTTGTATTTTTCTTGATTTTTTCGATTTTTTTTTTTTTTTTTTTTTTTTGCATACACTTTTGCCCTACCATCCAAAATAATACATCATAGGGGCATTGCATCCCCCTTACACTTGAATTTTTACATAACTTTACAAATACTAATCTAATGACTCGAATTAAGATAATCGAAAAACTTGGAGTACTTTTAAAATATTTAGCACATATGGGGGTAATAAATGATGTTCTTCCCCATTACTCCATTATACTAGTACTTTACCCGTGAGTCCCAATCGTCCCAAAACAATATGTACAAGGATATGACTCGACTTAGCAACCATGTAATCAACTAGATAATTAACTTGGGTTTAAACAAATGTTGTAACAATAATGCACTAAAAATGAGTGCATACAAGGTAGGCTAAGGCGATTTGGGTGTACATTTAAGTGGGGTGTAACAAATTCTTCCTTTAAGTAAAATGCTTAAAGGTCGAAACGAAAAGATAGGCTCTGAGGGGTGTACTAGGGGTATCGTGTACAAAAAATGAGTACAACGCAAAAGGTGTGGGAGAATTACTTGACCAATGTAGCCAAAGTAATTATAACAAAAACACAGGTGTAAAACAATGGGTTAATCCTAATGCCTCTTATCATGTAGTAAATCTAACTACACGAATGTAGTCTCACTTGTGGCCTTGGAATGGTCCTAACGCAAGTTCTAGAATCTAAGTGCTACCGGTACACACATCATAGCAAAATGCTTTTCCTACCAATTCTAGGGGCGAACCTCACATATTTGGGGGTGGAAAATTTTTTTGTGGTACGGTTTTTTGTGCTAGTTATATAACTCCTATCCGTGAGACGCTCATTAGAACTAAAGTTTCACTCCTATATGTTGTAAAAAATTTTAAATTTGGCACTAAAATTACCTTAACAAGTATTTCTCTCAGTTTTATTACACATCTACCATCAAACAAACAAAAATCAAGCGCAATTGTATTCTCTAAAATCGTACTTTTACCCTCCCTTACACTTAAGATGAACATTGTCCCCAATGTTCAAATAATAAGATGTAAAAGCAAAAAGTAAAAGAATGAAATCAAATACTCCCCTGATTCGCTCGGTGGATAATGAAATTACACGGTTAGATCTTCCTCCAAAGAGAATGTTGAAGCTCCATGACTAATGCATCGCCACAAGCTTGATCCAAAAACATTTCCTTGTCCAAAATAACCTGTTAAACCTGAGAAAACAAACACGAAAACCTGCATAACATCGGCGGGAAAAAATCTATATATAAGGATATAATGCTTGTGGAATGATAATTTTGCAGATTCCTGGAGATTATAAGTTGGAGATTTTAATAAAAACTTTTTATGATAACAAAACTTTCAAAAATTTCTGGAAATTAAATCTGACGCCGTCAGGTTATAACCCCTGACGCCGTCAGAAATGACCTGACAAAAATTTTCGTTTTAAGTTTCCGGAAAATTTCTGGAAAAACCTTTACCTTACTTCCTGGAAATCCTGCAAAACATCATTATGACTCGATACAAGCATTTGACTCAAACAAATACGAATATGTATGCTAATTTGTTATCATTATGATTCATGTTAATTTGTGTTCTAATAAACCGATTTAGATTTCCCTTACACTTATCTTTTGCAAAATACCTTTATATGTAGTTAAGACGAAGTTAAAAACAACATAAAGCATTTTCACAAATTAGTTTTTAACATGAATCAATAATAATAAAAATTAAACACACATACGGAAACAAATAAAATCAAACAAACAAATAAATAAACACACAAAGCAAATAAAACAAATAAAGCTTGGGTTGCCTCCCAAGAAGCGCTTTTCTTTATTAACGAGTCTTGTAGCTAGACTCAAAGTCACGTACATTACGTGACTCCATCATCGGTCACGGTTCCTAGGCCATTCTCCTTCCCGGTTTTATATTCCGGTCCTAATTTCAAACAATCCTTGTAGAAACCGAATATCCTTTCCATAACATAGTCTACTCCTTTACTTCTATCCTCATCATTCCTATAGTAGACCGCTTGCTTGAGCTCCTTCTCAACACTTGACAAGTGTTGGAATTGTTCTATCTTATATGGCATTTGGTAGCTTACTTCATCGGTCTCATCCTTAAATCTAACTATCCCTAAGGAAGGTTCATAAGTCATTCTAGAGACCTCAACAAATGGTTTTCCAAAAACCACTTGAGTCAAGGATGCATCGACTATTGGGCGGATATCTTCTACAATTACAAAGTCGGTGACATAGGTGAAGTTTCCTACATAAACCGGTAATCCCTTAACTCTTCCCGTGAAGTTACTCATCCAACCCTTGTCAGGGAACATCCTATACCCAAGTTGATTCTTCATTATCAAGTTGTAGTGGGCTCTAGTCATGATGTTTATGGGTGATCTAAGGTCAATGTAAGCTTTCCACACATGTAGATGTCCGATGTTGCATGGTATGTTGAGATTAGAAGGGTCGCCTATTTCTATGATTGGTCTACCTAGGAAGTATGGTGTCTCGGGGTCATCGAATAAGTTTGTATGATATGCGCGCTCTTCCTTAGTGGGTAGCTTATTGAAGTAGTCCTCATCATTATCTACTTCCTCAATCACACTTGTCCTAACTTCCTTATCAACCTCGACTTTCCTATCCTCATCCTTAGGTTCACTTTCTATCCTACCCTCATTCTTGTCACTTTCTTCCATGCTCCTATCGATTGGTCTAATAGTGACAACGTTGACGAAGTGGACATGTTTGGATGAAGAAGGGTCTTTGACTTGGGGTCCGCTATTTGTGTTCCTAGCGTCCTTATGCGGAGGTGATAGCACTTGGTTATTGAGGGCTTTCAACAAGTTGTCAATTTTATTGGTCATCTCAGTTTGTTGTTGATTGAATTCGGTCTCGAATCTAGCTATCCGAGCTTCTTGAGATGCCATAAATTGGGAAATCAATCCTTCAAAGTTATTGGTACTACCATTGCCGGAAGGATTGTTGTTGAAAGTACGGTTCGAGTTGGAACCGCTTGATTGGAAACGATTAGGTGGGTTGGAAGAATTGGTTTGTTGCGTGTTTTGGTTTTGTTTCCACCTAAGGTTCGGGTGATTTTTCCATGAGGGGTTGTATGAATCACCATAAGGGTTTGGCTCGGGTTTGAAAGTGTACCACTTGTCTCCCGCTCCGTCGGTACGCGAGGATGCGTAGTCCACAAAAGCTTGTTCGGGGAGTTCCATGCAGTCACGAGTGTCGTGGGGACCACTACATAATTCACATGAAGAAGTGATTTTGTTCACTTGGCTTGAAGGTTTAGGAGCCTCGTAGGATTTCATGAGAAACTTGACTTGGTCTTCAAGTTCTATGATCCTACGGTCGGAAGTGCTTGAATTATTCGAAGGCAAAGATATTGCCTTGACCGTTTTATTCAAATCACGGGGATCACTCCAACTTTCGTTGTCATAAAGAGCAAGATCCTCTAGGAGAGCCCATGATTGTTCCGCACTTAGATCACGTAGCTTGCCACCGGCCGATTGGTCAATGGTTTGCCTCGTGGAGAGATTGATATGGTCATAGAAGATTTGGACTTGGAGCCAAAGTTCTATGCCATGGTGAGGGACTTTTTGGAGTAAGTCCTTGAATCGAGTCCATGCCTCGTAGAGAGTTTCGCCTTGACGTTGTTGGAACATCAAGATATCATTCCTTAGCTTGGTAGTTCTTCCCGGTGGGAAAAACTGAGCAAGGAAACGAGTAGTGAGATCATCCCAAGAGGTAATGGATCCTGCGGGTTGACGTTCTAGCCACTGACTAGCTTGGTCCCGCAAAGAGAATTGGAAGAGACGCAATCGGGTCGTCTCTCGAGTGGCAACATCAAGGTCTATAGAATCAACGATTTTAAGAAAGTCCTTGAGATGTTGATTAGGATCTTCAGAACGAAGTCCATGGAATGCGCATCCGCTTTGCACCAACCGGATGGTGTCGGATCGCAAGGGTGTGATATTGGCTCCTTGAGTGAGCTCAATGGTGTTTCGATAGCCATGGTGGCTAGGACGGGAATACTCTCCTAAAGTACGGGCTCTAGGAGGTGGTGGTGGTTGTTGTGGTGGTGGGTTGTTGGGGTTAAGGATATTACCATCTTCCATGATGTCGGATGGTATGGTTACGAACAAAGACACGAAGAAAATAGATAGACTAAAGAAAACCTAGAAAAATAAAATAAAAATCTCACTAGAAAGGAATCTAGTGAGTAGACCTAATAGAAATAAAAATTCAACCTAAACAATAACTATTCCCCGGCAGCGGCGCCAAAAACTTGATTGCGTGGTTTTGTAACCTTACAACAGGTTTTACCTCTCGAGGGATCTCAAGAGGCTTACAACCCCACCAGGCAGTGTACCTGACCGATGTAGTATAGTGTAGTGGTAAGTACGGGGGATTGATCATTCTCCACAGGGAATAGTGTTCGTTAGGTATGAAAGACTACTCTAATTAGGTCTAAAGGTTGAGGAAGATTCTTTTTTATGTTTTTATAGTTTTTATGAAAGCAAGTAAAATCTCGGGTTTGAAGGAGTGGGCGGAATTAGTTGCTAGTCAACTAACCCAAAATTACTACGGATGCAATAAAATTAAATAACTGAAAATAAAATGTGGTGAGAAACTTATGTGTAGAGAAATGTGTTTACTTAGATTTCCTTACTCCCTAACTATCTTTTACCGGTTAATTAGTGTGTATTAGTTGCGTGGATGACGGGTGTATTCCTTAATACCATTCGTGGGGTGGCGTACTTACTTCCCCAACTCTACAAGCTCCTACTTCACTCCTATGTCGAGCCGGCTAGGAAGCTCCTAACATGGGATCACTAGAATTCGCTTGTGCATTAAATACAACCATAAAAACCTTTAGTACGCATTTGGTTCATGTTTCTTAAGACGTTCAAGCAAGTTACCGAATAGGAAGTTAGCCAGTTTTCTTAAGCCTAACATAGATAAACAATCATCCAATACAACTAATAACACATTAACAACCAATAATCAATAGCTAGGTTTCATTAGATCTAAGCAAACACAAGATAAATTTAGCCTAACATGTTAAACAAAAGACAAGAATAAGATAGAATCAAACAACACATAGACATATTGAATGATTAATTGATAACTTATCTTTCAATGAAACATGGAAGATCTCAAGGCAAAAAGCCCTGAAAAAGTAGCTGAATTCGTCCTTGGGTTTTCTCCCAAAATTCCACACACTAAGCTCTCCCTAATGACAAAAAATTAGAAAACTATATATAGATTTTTGGATCTGACGGCGTCACATTATGGAGTGTGACGCCGTCACCTCGCCGCTTTTAGGGTTCCCGGATGACCTTCTTGACGCCGTCCCTCTTTAGCTCTTCAAAAATCCATTCTGGCTTATCAAGGCTTGACGCCGTCTAACCATGAACGTGACGCCGTCCCCTTATGATTTAAGCCGTGACGCCCTTGATCAAGTTAAAGCGTGACGCCGTCAGAATTCACATGCTATTTTCACTGGCCCGTCATGAGTAAATTTCACATCCAACTTTTCTTGCCAAGGCATGACGCCGTCTAGAGTAAATCTTGACGCCGTCAAGAGTAACTTTTAGCCGATTTTTGAGACTTTGCCGTTTTCTTCACTTTAATGCTCCAAAAACGTCCAAAATGCCTCCTTTTCCAGATTTCTCCTCAAAAGTACCTAAAATGACAAAAGGAACGATTTAGGGCAATATTTGATCAAATAAATACGATTTAAGGCTTAAATGACCCCTTAAAAGCGGTACACTTTTCGCCTCATCATTCATACGGCTCAACAAAAATTTTCCAACAGTTGGTACGGTTAGTACAAAGTTAGTACGGCTCAACTAGCCGTTGTAAAAATCTGTCAGTAATTAATTTTATAGCCGTTGGGGTAAAACCGTTATTCTTAAGTTATTTATAGGGATTTTTCTAAAAGATAATTATCTTTTTACCATAAATTCATTTATTCTATTTCTAAAGATAGTTTATCTCATACGCATATTTCGCAAAACCCTAAACAGTACCTATAAACCCCAATAGACTACATAAAACCTCAATTCCAATTTAAACGATCATCATATTGCTATAATCTTTCATTTTTCATCACTAAAAATGGCTGGATTGGAATTTGTTAAGCGTCATAATCAGGTTGCGTTTCTTTGAGAAAACAGAGGACGTAGATGGACCAAAATTTTATGAGATTGTGGACTTTCTCAACCACTCTCACATAAGGTATGCTCTAACGGTTTCTCCTACTCTTTATGTCTCACACATCACACAGTTCTGGCAGAATGCTAATGTCTTGACTAGTGAAGATGGAGACTTAGAAATTCATTCTAAAGTGGATGGTGTATCTTTTGTTGTTACCGAGTCTATACTTAGGAGACATCTTAAATTAAATGACTCAGATGGTATTAACACTATGCACAACACTGAAATATGGGAAGAACTTACCAAAATGGGGTATGATACATCTGAACATAAATTAACTTTTCAAAAAGGATGTTTCTCACCTCAATGGAGATTTTTGATACATACCCTTTTACATTGTTTAAGTCCTAAAAAGAATGCTTGGGAGCAGTTCAGTAGCAATATTGCTATTGCTCTCATTTGTTTGTCTACAAACAAGGTTTTTAACTTTTCAAAATTTATTTTTGAGGGTATGGAATCTAATGTTAAGAGCAAAACAAAGTTTCTAATGTATCCCAGGTTTGTTCAAACACTTTTGAATAAAAAGACATACCTGCTTACAAAACCAACTGAAATTTTTGCTACTCCTAGCCTTCAATCAAATTTTTTTCAAAATATGGCTATGGCTAGTAGGATTTTTCAAGGGGAACCAGTTCCATTGTTTTATCAAATGCTTCAAACTGAGTTGGGTGAAGGTTCAACAGTTCCAACTGATCCCATCACACATCCACTCAAGTACTTGAAAGAACTCAACCATCTCAATTACGCATCACTTATAGGAGAAGGGAAACACCCATAGTGATTCCTAGATCCTTTCCCCATGATTCACCTCTCCTAGCAGGTCACACAGCTAGAAGTGATGAGGGTAGTTCTAACCAAAATGCATTGATGGAATTATGTACCAAGTTAGTTGCCAAAGTTGAAAGTTTGGAGACAGATCTTGCAAGTACCAAGGAAGAGCTCAAAGCCCACAAGGAGAATTCGGCTAAAATTTTTAACAGGTTATCTTTAAAGGTGAAAAAGCTGAAAGATCAACTCAAGCAGAAAAGGGCAAGAATGGTATTGGATGATGATTCTTCTAGTGATGACTCAGATGATTCAGATGATGCTGATGGTGGAAATTCTTCCAAACAGGGGAGGAAATTTGGTAAAGACAAAGATGGATCAAGTTCTCAGGGGAGGCATAATGAAGAGGAAGAAGAACAATTTGATATAGGTTCTGGTAATGTAGTTATGGAAGAAGAAGAACAACATGAAGCAGTTCAGACTGATACATAAGAAGCAGAAAAAGTTCAGACTGTTGAAGCAGTTCCAACTGCTAAGACAGAGCATCAAGCAGTTCCAACTGGTGACACTTCAGCTGAGCTAGTTTATGAAAGAAGAAGAGCTGACAAAGGTAAAAGAGCTATGACACAAGAGGAAGAGGAAGCAGCTCAAGAACTTGAAAGGCTCAAGACATTAAAATCAAAAACTCAAGCTCAGATAGATCATGATGCAGAAGTTGCAAGGCAAATGATAGAAAAAGATTTGGCTGATGAAGAAGCTAAGAAAGCTCAGATTGCTCAAGATGAGGAATTAGCAAGGAAAATGGCTGCTGATGATGAAAAGAACATAGCTGGTTTCATGGATAGAACAAGAACTGAAGATTTTAATCAAGAAGAGTTCAATGAGCAACTTCAATATTTGTTGGATTCTGATTGTATTATAAAAGCTCATGCTGTGATGATTCTTAATGATCAGGAGTTAAATGAAGAAGAAAAGTCAGAGGAGCTCAAAGAATTTATCTTGAAGACAAATAAAGAAGCTACTTGGAGTGACTTAATGCACAGAATCAGAGAAAGGCAAAAGTCTGGTTACACGACCAAGTTACCTACCAGGAAGGAGAAACTCAATTTCATGAAGCACTATTTGAAGAATCAAGCTAATTATAAGATGAGTGACTTTACTGGATGGACAGATGCTGAGATTGAAAGGAAATTCTTTGAAGCATATGCAAGACTGAATACTCCAATCAGAGAGGACATGACAAGGAAAAAGAAAAGAAAACCAGAGGTTCTTGAATATGATGCTGCAAAGAGACAAAAGTTTGAAGAAGAAGGATTAACCAATGAGAAGATCAAAAGCATGATGATGATTGTTCCAGAATCTTCATATATCAAACCTCTACAAATAAAACATCCAATCATTGACTGGGAAGTGTTCACTGATGGAAGAATGAAAGGATGGAAGATAGTCAGATTTGGTGATATTTCTGAAAGGTACAAGTTGTTTGAAGATTTACTCAGAGGATTTGACAGAGAAGATCTTAATCAACTATGGAGTTTAGTAAAAGAGAGATTCAGAGATAAAGATCCTATTGAAGACAAAGACAAAGAATTATGGGTTCAATTGAAGAGAATCTATGAACCTGATAGTGGAGAGTCAATGTGGAGATTTGAAGCACAAGTTAAAGATGTGTATTGGTATTTGTTTGAATCGTGTGGAGTACATAGAGTTTCTACTCCAGATGGGATAGAAATCTATATGTTGGTGGAAAAGGACTATCCACTCAGATCATTTGTGTTAGTGGCTATGATACAAGGAAGACTCAAGGTTGAAGAAGACTCTGAGATGGCAGACTTGTTAGTTACAAAGATTTTCAACCTTGCAGAGCAAAGAAAAGTCAAAGACTAAAGTGACTGATGTGATAGATGTTTGAAAGAATTTTCCACATTAAGAAGAAGAAGCTTAATTTAAAGAAACTTAGTGATTTGGATAGAAATCATAAGTTTAGGGGAGGATTGTTAGGAAATTAAGCTATAGCAGTTAGTACGGTTGAAAAAGAAAGTTAGTACTGCTGAAGAGTTTTGAAGACATAAGCAGTTTGTACTGTTGAATGAAGAAGTTTGTAATGTTTATGATTTCGTAACGTGTGAAGATAATTATAGAAAAGATTTAATGTATATCTTATAATGTTAGACTTATACGATTAGGTTGATAGTTATCTTGTAAAGGAATCCTTAGTCTATAAAAGGATTGCCTAGGTTAAAGTTTTTGGACGAACGATAGTTTTAGTATTGCTTTGTTAAGATTCAAGGTTGTAAACCCTAGTGATAGGAGATCACTCGTATTATTCATTAATAATATTGAGTCGTTGAAGTTGAAGTATATTGTTCATTGTTCATTCTTTGTTGATTCGTTAATACAAAACACGAACAAACAAATCTTCTAAGTGCTAGCTAGTAAATTCCGCGTGTTAGACTAGACATCATTCAAAGTATTCATCTAACACAAGGAGTGTGTGTAGATCTGGTCACAAAGTCCACTAGAAAAGTGAATTTATCAATCCTTACTAGAACGTTTTCCAGGATGCCTTTAGGGATACTAACAGTTCGGTCAGCCATTTCTATGGTCATATAGATAGGTTTTAGAGGTCCTAAATTGAGCCTATTACACATAGAGAATGGAATTATGCTAATACTAGCCCCTAGGTCTGCTAAAACATGCATATTAAAGTTACCAATAGTGCAGGGTAGCAGAAAGTTTCCATGATTGAGCTCCTTTTCAAGTGGTTGGCAGGGTAAACTTCCTTCATGTTTAATGTTATCATTTTCTTGCTGGTAGTTGATTCCACAAAATTCAATAGTAAGGCCAGAAATGGGTTGAACTTCGTCCTGTTCATCTTGTGTGAAAATGGCCTTGCATGCTTCAACTGCAGCTTCAGCTTCCTTAGCTTCGAAATCCTTAGCATGTTGCCCAATTTGAGTCTCTAAGTTTTCGATTGCGGCATCTTGATTGCGCAAGTTTTTGTCCGTGTCTTCCTTTACTTTGTTCATCCATTCCTTGAATTTGTCATTCTTCTTGGAAGAATCCTCAATATGTTTATTGACCAATTCTTCGAGGCAGGGCTCCTTGGCTTCGTACGGAGGCCAGTTGTCGATCCTAGTATAATATCCTGGAGGTCCTTCGCAATACTTAGCTCTGTTACCCCCGTATCAATGGAATGGTCTGCTAGCCTCACCATATTTGACCTCTTCAATTCCCTAGACTTCTTCTTTCAATGGGCAGTCTTTGGCTAGGTGAGCTCCTTTGCAAGCATCGCATCCTACTTGAATAGCATGCACATTTTCTTTTAGCTTCTTCATATCCATGCCAAGACTTTCAAGTTTGTTAGTAATAATGGCAATACCATCCAAACTTCCACCCATGTTTCTGCTACTGCCTCCATCATGCCACTTTTACGAGTGGTCTACCATGTCTTGAATAGACTCGAGGGCTTGAACAGTAGTCATCCCATGGATCGGCCCCTGAGAGTTGAGCATTTGCCTTGTTGCGATGTTAATACCTTTGTAGAGTATGTTGACCTTCTGCTTCTTGTTGAGGTCATGAGTTGGGCATTTGTAAAAAAGATCATTGTACCTATCCTAAGATTGGTAAAATGTCTCATCAGCTTCCTGAATAAAGTTATGGATCTCCTCTAATTGTTTTGCCATCTTCGAGGGAGGGCAATATCGTTGGCTGAATTTTCTTTTAAAGAGATCCCATGTGTTGATGATTCCAACTGGCAACCTATCAACCCATCTCTTAGCGGCTCCCGTGAGTGTCATCGAAAACACTCAGAGCATCATAACATCGTGACAAACACCTGGAAGGTTGAACAGGCTCACGATGTACAAGACATGTTCAACATGCTCGTAAGCATCTTCAGTCTTGTTTCCAGAAAAGGGTTTTTCATGCAACTCCCTCATGAACTGATTCTTGATCTCAAACTGAACATCAGCTCCAATAACCGGCCTAACAAGCCCCGGCCCTTGATCTTCTCGATTCATAGCAAGGTACTCCTCGAGGGTGAGTATATCAATGTCCACAACTGCCATTGTTACTGAAACTTAAAGAAAGATGTGAGAAATTTGAAAAATTAACAAAAATTCAAAAACTTAAATAAAAATCCAAAAATAGCTCCCCGGTAATGGAGCCAAAAACTTGATGTAGGTTTTCTGACCAGGTTTTAATATTTATAAATTACTCGTCTACCTATGGTCTACCTTATGCACTAACGGACAGAGAACCGGATCGTGTGTAGTGTAGTATTTCGTAAAACCGAGGTAGTCCCAAGAGCTATGTGTGTCTGGATTTTAACTTAAGTTTAAGTCACGTTTTAAAAGGGGTTTTGAGTTGATTGAATAACAGAAATGAAATGCGGAAATTAAATTGAGTTGAATGCAGTAGGGAGAAAGTGTACTAGCCTAATTATTCATCCTATCATGCAATGACTATGTTCTCTAATAATGCTTCCTATCGCTTCAAGTGGGGTTCAGATTCACTAGACTCCTATGGTCAATTCATCTAGCCTATATCCCCTAGAATCCTAATCCGATATCAAAGGTTCTACCCGTTGGATTGACAGAGGTCACCGGTAGACTAGGTTAAGTCATTAAGTACCGCTACATGCTAGATTAATTCTAATGAGTGATCCGGCCTCTCAGATCTTAAACCACACATCCCTAACTTCTTAAGTTTATCCAACATCGGAAGGTGATCCTTTGGTTCATTCGCACACAAGGAATTGGTAGTCCTATGGTCAATTCTTACCAACCCTCACAACCTACTACCCTAGGTTCCTTTGTTCCATTCTCCTAGTGTAATAAGTATAACCGCCCTTCAAAACTACCAAAGCTAGAGGATCTACAAATAAACTAATCATGCATACACTAGAAGCAATAATAAAAGCGCGAAAACATAATCATAACATTAACGGAATCATAACTAGGCTATCACCAAAGATGCTTAGCCGATCATTTCGAAGAGTACAAAAGATTCAATGTTTTGCATGACAATGAAAGACATGAAATCAAAAGTACAAATCAAACGTAATTTGCTAAAACTTATTGATGTTAAGGCGTGATTTCTCCCTTGGAAAATGCTTCGTATACTGCTGGTGATCGTCCTTGTGGAACCCTACTTCGTTCTCTAACTTTTTGTGGTGTGAAAGTTATGTAAAATGAAGGAAATAGGGTTTGTATTGATAGGCCCGACAAAGTTACGGCGTAACCTCTAGGTATGGCTACACCGTAACTAGTGTATCTTCTTTGATACTTATCCGATTAATAATATTTACGGCGTAACTTGATTGATAGTTACACCGTAATCTTCATACGACAACAATTACGTCGTAATCTTCCTGTTGGTTACGCCGGAATAACTTCAATCCCATTCTGTGTAAATTTATCACCGTAACCTCTTGCATTGGTTACGGCGTAACCTTTATGGTCACGAAATTCTTCCAAGTCTTCAAAATGTTATGGCGTAATCTCTATGGTAATTATGCCGTAATCCTTGATTTGCGTTGACTTGGTCTTCGTGTATAAATCCTTAGCTACGGCGTAAATGGAGAGTGTAACTACGCCGTAACTTCTTCAAAGCATACTAAAGTGTGTATGATCATATGTACTTTTCCAATTTCGCGTCTCTTTTGCTCTTATGCTCATTTATAACCTGGAAACGAAATATAAAGAAATCAAAGCATATATCCATATAAAACAATACAAATAATGAGCATATTAGGGGGAAATTGACACTAAAATATCAGGATTATTTGATGTCATCAGTTATGAGATCCTTGCATTGTGGTAGAGCTTAGAGGTATTTAGCTCCTGATTACTAGGTGTAGAGACATCTCACATGGGAATCAGGGTGATCAAGGGATTGACAACCTCTTGGTTGTATAGTGATTGACCAAATCACTACCTAAATAAGTATAAGAATTTAAATAGTGTAAGTTAGTCGCCCCAATGGCCAATTAGCATAAGAACAAATCACATAAGTAGTTGGTACTTAAAGACTAGGGACTAGTTAATTGGTATGATGACAAGTCTACTAAGACTAGGAACTATAGGCTAGTAAAATAATGATCAGTTATGCCTAGCGACCCAAGATCACTAATAAAAGCGATACTTAGACATTGCACTAGGAAGACGAACACAACACTAGTTAAGGATTGATGTGTGTCGAGAGTGCAAGTTTTAAATTTATAAACACGATCTACCAATGATTCAAACGAAACACATATGAGCTAGTATACTCGTCCGTGTGTAGCAAGAGGTGATATGGTAAGCCGAGGTCATTCCCAAGGATTTGTTTAGTTTTTATGTAACGTGAGTTTGATTATAAAAAGACTAAGTAACGATTCTATAGCAAGCAAATAATGACGATGATGTAAATTCAATATATTAAAAACTACACTTGCCTAGACTAGTTTGCACAATTCCCTTGATATGATTATGACAATGGTTCAAATCGATTACGATCAATAAATTAGATGGTGCTCTAATTTGATTAGTTGGTGTACTAATCCTCTTGTTTTCAACACTTTCAATCCTCATCAAGATTTTAAGATGACAAAAACAATATTAAGTTTTGATCAAACAAGACTAACACAATTCAATCACTTGATTCGCTATCGTTTCACAAGTAATTGACAACTACACTTTTAGTTTTCTAAGTTTAACCAAGTTACATATGAAATGGTCAATACATAAGGTAACACCTTCATAGACAAAGGTTTACAATTGATTAAATAACAATGTCTCTTTCGACCTATTAAACCATTAATAATCAACCAAACTTGATAACTCTTTTGTTTATGAAATCTTTGAAAGCACAATTCGATCTTAGTATTAGCTTTTCATTGAATTAGAACCATAGAGTCATAATCAATCAACATTCATGTAACAAACATCATCTAGGCAAGTGCACAAGGCACTTAGCCGCTCATGGCAAACAAAGTAATAATCACAGAAATTATATCACTTGAAAACATGATTAAAGAGTCTTACAACAGTTGTAATGATGATTACAAGACTTAGGAACAATTATGAGGTGATCAACAATGATTCCTTTGATGATTACAATGATGGATAATGAATGTAAGTCAACTTCTTCCTGCGTTTTCTTCTTTGTAGCCTTCTTGAGGGAGTATGAGAAATTTGGTATATGAGTATGTCTCTTTTCTCTCTAGCCAATGCTTCTAATTAATAGAAAACTACTCCTTGGCCAACAAACAAGTTTCTTGGGCACCAAGTGTCATAAAATTCTGGACTTGAAGTAAATGAAGCATAATGACAACCCACATGAAGAGTTAGATCATTAAAAGTAGTCATTAAGTGTGCCAGGAGTTGCAGCAACCCAAGGATGAAGTCTCAACCTGAGGTTCAGATTCCAGCCCAAGGTTTGGAGTAAGGTTGGCATGGCAGTTTTGAACCTTGGGTTGAACTTAAGATTTAGTTGTATTTCTTGAACCTTTGGTTGAGGAAGCAAGCCATAATTCATAGCAAACTTTGCATGTAACTTCTCATTCATTTCATCAACACTTGATCTTTTCTTGAGCTCGAAAATCTTTGTAACTTGATTCTTTATCTTTGATGATCTTCCCGAGGTCTTTATTATGGGTAGAATTTTTCGTTGTGCATAAGCTCTTGATTTAGCGACTTTTCCCTATCTTTCTAGCTATTCCCTTGGACTTGATTGTACCTGAACCTTAATATATCTTTTACAACTTTTTCGCATAATATGTTCACAAACATAACCAAATACAATGCACAAACATAGAAATAACGCGACTAAAACATATACGAAATGAGCGTTATCAAATCCCCCCACACTTACACTATGCATGCCCTCAAGCAAATTTAGCTTTTAAAAATTAATCCACATGATATAAATGAGAATGATTCTAAAAAATGAGATGCAAATCCATCAAGTACAAGTACGAGATAAGATCCATCTTTTTAAACTTTATAAGTGAAAAGTCGAGATATTTAACAATACCTTAATGATTCTCTTTCTTGATAACATGTTAAAACACCTCACGAAAAAGGAATGAAGTATAATTCACTCAATACTCATTTATTTAGTGGGTGAGTATATAAGAAAATCACACTCATCGCTCAGTCGTGATCTAAATATTACCATAAGCTTGTACAAGAAACAAAACTCTACTTACGTGGCGTAAGCACCAAGTGTAAACATCTAAGAGTACTTTTATTCGGGTTAAAGGGTAATATGGGGTTTATGTTCAGATATCTCTTGTAAAAACATACTAGATTGCTAGCGCGAATTCTTGATTTACTCAAACAACGGATGGTCACTAAAGTAAAATACCTTAGATCGCTGGCGCGTTATTCGATCACTCAAGAACCGGATGGTCACTAGAATATTCGCACAATTGATATCTTCACAAAATTAAAAAGGTAGGGATAAGGCATGAGATATACTTATGAGAGGTGTAAAAAAAAACTTTACAAATAGTCAAAGTCTACAACCAATTGCTACTAGCTACGTCAACCTCTTTCACATGAACTTGAGAATTCATTCTTGATCGATATCATACTTTCATAGCTCATTGGCTATTCTTGTCACCATACAATTGCGATGACTTATTATATTTTTTTCTTTTTCTTTTTTTTTTCTTCTTTTCTTGGCCACATGTTTCGGCAATCGATCATAATTCCAATAGATCTTCTATGAGATTATCATAGAGTTTGCAACTTTCTCCAAAATTCAAGGTTTTCCCACATAACAACCATCTTTTCAAGTAGCTAGTAACCAACCAAGACTTGACTATGGGTAAGGTTAAGGCTAAAAGTGTAAAATATTTTTGTATTTTTCTGGTGTAACAAAAGAAAAGAATGGCTTAAAGGGTGTACTAATGGTATCTAGCACTAAAATTGAGTGCTAACAAATGGGTCAATGATGAGAGTTTTAACTAACCGATGTGATTAGCTAATGTATGATTTGCAAACGGATGGCCATTTTATTGAATCCTAATGTTGCCTCTTATCACACGAATACACTTTCATCACACGAATGTGATCTCACTGCGGTCTGGTAATGATTTGCAAGTACAAGTTCTAGAATAAATAAAATTACCGGCACACTCATAGCAAAAAGATCAAGCATAAAAGATGTATTCTATATAAGAATAGGCTTAAATCCTCACAATTTTTGGTGGAATGGGCTATAATTGTGCTAGCAATGTTATCGATCCCAAAAATGGATTGCAATGTCAATCAGGACACATCTCGAATTTTTAAAAATTACATGTTTTATCAGTAGTTTGATCTAGTTATTCTAATATAAATTATACTAAATGTGCAAAAACAACTAGATCATAAGGGCAAACAATTTAAAACTAGGCTAAAAAATATAGAAAATTTAAAATCCAGTTTCATTTTCCTATTTCCTCCCCCCACACTTAAGTTTGACATTGTCCTCAATGTAAAGAACGATGAACCATAAAAATAGGGAAATGGAACATAAAAGAAATGATACTGCCTGAGCCTTGGAATCTAGATCGAGCTCCAAATGAGATATTGAGATTGAACGATTCCACATCTTCGAGATCAAGCATCGTAACCTGCAGTAATCTTCATATACAAAACAAACAAACACACAAAATGCAAAATATTTTTGAATTTTTTTTTTGCAAGGCCCCCACACTTATGGTGAAACCATTGGGGCATAAAAATAAAATAAAATAAAATTAAAAACATACGGGTTGCCTCCCGAGAAGCGCTTAATTTATTAACGAGTCATCAGCTTGACTTGATCTTCCTCACTTTCATGGTTTATGTTTGGGATTATTTCCCGACTTCTTGGGAATATAAACCACATTTCCTTTCACTATTCCTTTTCCGGTTTTATCGATGTCATATAACTTTGCTGTATCACAAGATCTAGGAAGGACATCATACATAAATTCAGAATCTGCAGTCCATGGTATTACTTTTTTATAATCTGCTGGGAAAGGTGCCATGAATGGAATAGCAGTGTATTTATTTTTATTGAGCAGTTCAAGTGGAATTTCCTCACTTGACATTTCATTCAGTTGCTCCTCATCATGATAAATCTTGATACAATGTCCATTAACAATGAAACTTCCACCATGCTTGTGATGAACTCAAATAAGTACATTTTATCATTATCATCTATCATATTTATTTGACTTGTTTCATTATATTATATATGAGAATTGATACGTTAATGTTTACTTTTGTAATTCTTAGGTAAAAACAAGTACTATGTGAAACTTGGCGATTTTGGACTAATTATGGAGCAAAACAAGCAAGATGTTAAGAGTCTACTGAAATGTACAACATCAAGATCATTCTGCTCCAGATACGCCGCAACCTACCTCTTACATACGGCGCATCACTATCAAGATTTCACAAGCTACTATCCAAGACGGCAAAGGACATGCGCCGCATAGAGAAATGGAGTTACGCCGCATCTTGAGGCGGTGTACGAATATTCCTGAATATATTAATCTTGGACCCCACGCGAAGTTAAGTCAATGCGCCGCATCTACTTATCCTATGCGCCGCATCTAACCCTCAGACAGAAACTATAAATACCCCAAGGCCAGACGAATTTCGAGATATATAGATCCTACACACGAAGACCGAAGAAACCCTAAGCCGAATTCAGACGTGTTAGCAGCACAAGACACACCCTAAACGAAGATACAAGAGCTGTAAGAAGGTCCTGCATGTATTCAATTCATTAAGTAGTTTTATTTTATTATATTAGTACACTTTAATTCATCAGGATTGATGGTCCGATTCCATGTGACTACGGAAAACCATGGGCACCCCTTAAAATTGCTTTCCCATTAATTAAAGTTTATATGTTGATGTCTTTGGTGACTTTTATTAGTGCATTGATAACCTCTGTGTCTAGCTGAGCATTGCTTGGGTCGCCATGCCCCTTCCTCGCCTATTTATTCTATCGTTTCTAGGATAGTAGGATAGACATAAGTGATCATTAAGGGTTTACTCGCTGATAAGATTAGAGCCAACGAGAAAGGGTTAATTATATACACTTCATATAAAACTAGCAATAAAACAAGTGACAAGCTACTTAATTATCAGGACAGGTCTTCTTATTGTCTCAAGTATCTATCTGTGTACGTGTGTGCTAATCGCTGATTCGTGCTCATTAGTATAGTTTTTTATTTAATCATAACCAAACCGTGCCAGTCTCTCAGGCTGAACCCCCTTGCGTTAGATTAGGTTGTATAGCTAACTTAAGATATTAAAATACTGATTAGAATAACTAGATAATACGTTCCACTCTTAGTGATCGACACTCTACTTACCATTATATTCATACTGACCGGGTACACTGCTCGTTAAAGTGTGTGTTTTATTGATAAGTCGGCTAAATATAAATTTAAAACTTGAATACTGCTAAAACCACAACGACATCACGCGCGCACCAAGTCTTTGGAGCCGCTACCGTGGATATAAAAGAATTAGAGCAATACACACTCACACATCAAGTTTTTGGCGCCGTTGCCGGGGTGTGAATTGTTATTATCTGTTAATTTGATTAGTATTTTAATTAGGTTTTAATTTTTAGATTCTAACCGCTAACCCTATTGTATATTAGATAAATTGCATTCATTGTATTATTTGCATATTTTCTCTTTTTGTATGTTTTTATTTTCTTTAATTTTTGTTTCTTTTCGTTTGATTTTATTTTTGTTTTTATTTTTTTATTTTCTTGTATTCTGCTATCGTTGTACTGTGCTGATACAAACGATACGGCGCATCTATTTTCATAGATACGGCGTATTGCGTTTAATTTTTATAAAATACAACGCGTTTAATAAATTCGATACGACGCATCTTTCCCCAAGATACGGCGTATTCTGTTTTTAATAAGAAATTTTTCTAAACCCTAACGCCATACGACGCATCTTTTTTCACAGATACGGCGTATTTTTGATTTAAATTAAAAACAGTTTTCGAATTATTAAACAGATACTATGCATCGATTTCTATCGATACGGCGCATCTACTAAATCAAAAATCTTGTATTTTGAAACGTAACGAAAATACGGCGCATTAGCTTCTGTTAATACGACGAATTTAATTTAATAAATATAGTTGATTTTTGATATTCACTTTGATCGTTCCACTACTCTCGTGCGCAAGTTGTTTACTTTCAGGATAAAAGATGGCTTAAGCATCACTATGGAAGATTACATTCTGAACCAAACCAAAAGACGCTAGCTGGAGTGATCAAACCTTTGACAACTAGAAGGCTGTAATAAGACGACAAGAGTAGAGAGAAACTCAGTACTGGTAACACTGAGCATCTTAAAATTCTTGAAATACAATTCCAGGTATCCTTTACAGTCGTTCATCTAATCTTAAGAAGAGTTCTCTCCTAAACCTCTTCCGAATATTTGACGATAAAAGTAAATTTCCTTTGCTTTAATCTAGCCATTACATGTTCATTTCTGAAAAGAAAATTTATGAGAAACAAGTTACTAAAAAGCGAAAATTGCATGCTAAACAATGAGATTATAATCATTAACAAAACGTATATGCCTATTACCCTTACCTTGAATTTATATCTATCATATGGTATACCGTTTTACCTAATTTGATGCATAAGGAAATGCGTTGCGGAGGCCAAGGTACGTTCCCTATTTAAATTTTGTTTACTGGAACAACAATACGGCGGATCTAGTACTCTAAGCGCCGTATCTCAGACTTATTAACACTTATTAACCGGTCAACGAATTTAGAAAGATACGGCGCATTACAATTATTCGATATGGCGCATCTATTTGCCCTATAAATACGAAAGGGATGCGCCGGATCTTAATTTCTTACCCAAATTTACACACAGTCAGTACGAAAACCACACACCAGAATCAAACCCTTTGATCCGAAGTGCTTTTCTCGAATCAAACCTCCTTATCCGAACTAAATCCTAATCGTAATATAAGGTGATTATTTTATTTAATTTTGTTTAATTTAATAATTAGGGTTTATGCGATAATATGATTAGAACTTGGACCGAATTTCAATGGAAGATTAGGGGAATTGATTAGAATTTGCGTTAGATGATTTCCCCTGTATTTAGTTTGCATAAATCATTGAATTTCTGGCCTAATTTGATTTGAATGTAAATTAGGGTTTTGAATTTGATTTTGAATTTTAGTGAGAAAATGGATTGGTGGTGGTATAATAAACTTTTAGAACTTTTATAATGGGTAAAAGGGACTGTGATGTTAAAGTGAGAGTTTACGTCACAGGTCCGGATTTCATGGAATGCGTGCCAGACCCTTTTCTTTCATACTGATATATTAATAGATGCGACGCATCTAAGTTAATTGATGCGGCGTAACGACCTATTTCTAATTTAATAAAATTCCATATACGCTGTATTACTTAATTTAGATACGACGCATCTCCATACGCCGTATTCTATTGTGCTTGCTCCGCATCTCTTATATTTTGTGCAGATACGCCGCACTGATTTATCAGATGCGCCGTATCAACCTTATTACAGACTGTTTACTAACCTTAAAGAATTATTGCAGATGGCATTACCTGAAGTTGCACACAGACATCCGTGGCTCCGTTTCGAGACCATGGGACTGACAGCAGATACTGAGGCTGAATACGTACGGAGATTGAGAGCGATCTTCTTTAGGAAGATCTTTAGGGTCTCGGTTTTGGGATTTGCGGATGTTGGTTTGATTGATGGGGGAAGTATAATTGGAATGAAATGGGTTGGAAATGATGTATACTTTGAAGACGATGATTGGTATGAAAAAGTTGAAGACTGCCCACGTAAAGCAGAGGCTTTGCAAGAAAAAGGTAGAATCGAATACTTAAAAGAACTAAAGGGAGCATCGAATACTACTTTCTGGGAATGAGTGCATGGACAATTTGATGAATACACAAAGCTTAGTCGACGCTTGCAATGGGAATTGAAAAAAGAGTGGGATGAGATTCAAGATTATTATCAATCCTTTAACGTGGTTAGTTATGATCCCAATAATAATAACGTTGAGTCGCATGGAGAATTGATTGATGAAGTTGATGACTATTTGAATGAGGATCCCTATTTCAAGTTTGTTGATAAAGACGAAGAAGAATTCATCAAAAGAAAGTGTCGACTACTTGGGATCCCTTATAATAAGCCACCCATGATTATTTCTGAAAAAATTAAAGTCATCAAATACTCTTTGGGACCTGATGAGGAATATGTTGCGACGAAGACCAAAGCATATATTAGATTAAGTCGAACGGAAGAAAATGTTGCGGAGCTATATGGTAACATCTTTCGGATGAAAGATGAAGGATGGCACGTAACGAGAACAAAATAAGGAGCTGAACGTGAGTCTAACTTGAAAACTCTGGAATAAAGACAAGTGCTGACCGGGAGACAACCCGGAAAATTTTTACTTTTCTGTTCTGTGTCGAGTCTGTCAGACCTGCAGAAGATACGGCGCATCTCAATCTTGAGATGCGACGCATCGCCTGCACTGGTCATATCTTATTTAATTTTCTGCATTTTTATTTTTGACTTTAAAACTTTCTGTCAGTTTATTTAATGCGGCGCATCCCTGGTTAAGGATGCGACGCATCTTCTATTCTGATTCGTACATATTCTAGGCTCGATACGGCGTATCTTTTTCCATAAGATACGGCGTATCGACTGACCTGATGATTTACATTTTAATTTTTTTTAGTTTTATTTTTACTAACTACTAATGTATTATGCAAGTTTGAACTTTCTTAACTCAGGTGTGTTAAAGTCTGAATGGTATTATAGATTCCTGCATTCTTGTGGATACATCATTTTTGAAGCTTAAACGTTCTCATCCACAAGAAAGTTGATTTTTGCTCTTAAACGAATAATGGAGGATCATACCGAGCAAATCTCAGGGGAGTTTTTCTGTTCTAATTCTTTTATTTTCAAGTTTTTAATCTTTGTTACAAACAACGAGGACGTTGTTTAACTTAAGTGGGGGGATTGGAGAATTAGAACACTTACTTGTCCTAAACTTTTTCAAAATATGCTTAAAATGCGCTTAATATATCAAAATTTAAAATTTTTAGCATGTTCTTGTTTAAAGTCTAAATTACATAGCTGCACACATAACCTTATTTTCAAAAAATTGTGAACTTTTCAAAATTCACAAATCTATGAGTGTGCCGGTGACTTGTAAACTTTAGAACTTGGCTTATATACTATTCGAGACCACCATAATAAGTATTATCTTTATAATTGGAATGACTTGTCTAAATTGGTAAATTTCTATGATTACATCCAAAATAGCCTTTATATGTTATGTGATATTAACTAACTACATTGGTTAGTTAAACCCCCTTATAAACACTTTTGTTACTCTCACTTTTAGAGTAAGATACCCCTAGAAAAACACTCAGAGCCATTCCTTTCGTTTCTTACACCTTTGTTATAATGTTTCGTTACACCCTTACACCTTAGCCTACCCTGTAGATTAAAATCCGTGGTTAATTGCTTTAGGCAAAGTGTGTTTCCTTACATTACCTATGTTCGCGTGCGTAATTCATTATCTTTGGTTGAGTCGGGAAATTGCACAATGCAATTGGTATGAAAGTAAATATTGTATATTTTTGAGTTTATTTTTCGTGTGTTTACTACTTTCGCTATTACAATTATTTCTGAAAGTATGAAAAGTATGGAAAAATTATCCGGAAAAATAGTGATAGAAAAGTTGTGAAATTTTATACATTGATGTCAAAAAAAAAAAAAAAAAAAAAAAAAAAAAAAAAAAAAAAAAAAGGGAAAAGTTGGATGTTTGTTTTAACCAACTTATGTAAAGTTTTGTATTAAGTGGGCGATATCACCACTATTTGTTGTATATTATATTTATGGATTGAATGGGAGTTGGCCGTTATGGGAACGCCAACTAAGGTTATTCTTTGATTGAGATCTTGTTGAGTATAATTCGTTTCTACCTAAAGCGTGTGTTTCAAGTGTTAAAGCGTGAGTTATTCAATGATATGAGTCTTATTCATGGGATGGTTGGGATAGTAATTTACCACACTTAGGATTTTAATTTATCTGTTTTGTTTATTTTACATTTTACACCAATTTGTATCCCAAATATTATCCATACCCTACATCATTCCTTATCCAAACCTTTGATTTATTGAGATTAGGGATTTGAGCAATCTTAAGTATCGTAGTCGTGGATTCGGCTATGTATTTATGATTTTGTCGCCCTTTTTGATATAATATTATTGGTGAAGATTACTTGGTCCTATCTTTAGCCCATTCGAGTTAAGGATTTGAGCAATTGCAAGTATCGTGGTCGTGGATTCGATCATGTATTTGTGATTTTGTCGCCTTTTCTGGAATTTGAGATCGATAGAGATTAAGAAGAATGATCAACCCTTAACCAACAAACCCTTTTTACCGCTTTAGACTTGTTATTCCTTGGCTTTAGTGGGGGAGATGCGTATACATGCCAAGCTTATGATAGAATATTCGTTACGACTGGACAGTTAAACGATTAGATTTGCTTTTATCAAAATATTTTATTTTATTTCTAATTCGTTAAGTGTTTGGTTGTGCAATTATGACAAAAAACGAATACATGCTTAAATATAAAAATAAATCCTAATATCTTTTAGGATACATTTTCATAAGATTTATTCTAAGGTTTACTTGGGGACAAGTAAAGTTCAAGTGGGGGGATATTTGATGAACTCAAATAAGTACATTTTATCATTATCATTTATCCTATTTATTTGACTTGTTTCATTATATTATATATGAGAATTGATACGTTAATGTTTACTTTTGTAATTCTCAGGTAAAAACAATTACTATGTGAAACTTGTTGATTTTGGTCTAATTATGGAGCAAAACAAGCAAGATGTTAAGAGTCTACTGAAATGTACAACATCAAGATCATTCTGCTCCAGATATGCCGCAACCTACCTCTTACATACGGCGCATCACTATCAAGATTTCACAAGCTACGATCCAAGACGGCAAAGGACATGCGCCGCATAGAGAAATGGAGTTACGCCGCATCTTGAGGCGGTGTACGAATATTCCTGAATATATTAATCTTGGACCCCACGCGAAGTTAAGTCAATGCGCCGCATCTACTTATCCTATGCGCCGCATCTAACCCTCAGACAGAAACTATAAATACCCCAAGGCCAGACGAATTTCGAGATATATAGATCCTACACACGAAGACCGAAGAAACCCTAAGCCGAATTCAGACGTGTTAGCAGCACAAGACACACCCTAAACGAAGATACAAGAGCTGTAAGAAGGTCCTGCATGTATTCAATTCATTAAGTAGTTTTGTTTTATTATATTAGTACACTTTAATTCATCAGGATTGATGGGCCGATTCCATGTGACTACGGAAAACCATGGGCACCCCTTAAAATTGCTTTCCCATTAATTAAAGTTTATATGTTGATGTCTTTGGTGACTTTTATTAGTGCATTGATAACCTCTATGTCTAGCTGAGCATTGCTTGGGTCGCCATGCCCCTTCCTCGCCTATTTATTCTATCGTTTCTAGGATAGTAGGATAGACATAAGTGATCATTAAGGGTTTACTCGCCGATAAGATTAGAGCCAACGAGAAAGGGTTAATTATATACACTTCATATAAAACTAGCAATAAAACAAGTGACAAGCTACTTAATTATCAGGACAGGTCTTCTTATTGTCTCAAGTATCTATCTGTGTACGTGTGTGCTAATCGCTGATTCGTGCTCATTAGTATAGTTTTTTATTTAATCATAACCAAACCGTGCCAGTCTCTCAGGCTGAACCCCCTTGCGTTAGATTAGGTTGTATAGCTAACTTAAGATATTAAAATACTGATTAGAATAACTAGATAATACGTTCCACTCTTAGTGATCGACACTCTACTTACCATTATATTCATACTGACCGGGTACACTGCTCGTTAAAGTGTGTGTTTTATTGATAAGTCGGCTAAATATAAATTTAAAACTTGAATACTGCTAAAACCACAACGACATCACGCGCGCACCAAGTCTTTGGAGCCGCTACCGTGGATATAAAAGAATTAGAGCAATACACACGCACACATCAGCTTGTCATATAACTCGACATATCCGGATGAAAAACCATGTTTTACCACGAATGCACCATACCATTTGGTTCTTAGCTTAGGAGCTTTGAATTTGTACTTAGAATTGAACAAAAGTACTTTGTCTCCAGCTTTAAATTCTTTCCAGATTCTGAGTATCTTATCATGGTACGCTTTTGTTCAAGCTTCGTACAACTTGAAATTCTCATACGCTTGGAGTCTTAACTCATCGAGTTCATGCAATTGCAAGAATCATTTTTCTCCAGCGATTTTGAGATCGGGGTTACATTGCCTCAATACCCAGTATGCGCGGTGTTCAATTTCAAACGGAAAATGACAAGTTTTTTCATATATGAGTCTATACGGAGTTGTGCCAATTGGAGTTTTATATGCTGTTCTAAATGCCCATAGAGCATCATCGAGTTACCTTGACCAAATGGAAGGATTATCCTTAACCATTTTTTCAAGTATTCTTTTTAAAGCTCTATTGGTGTATTCAACTTGATCACTGGTTTGAGGGTGGTATGCAGTTGCAAAATGATGATGGACTCCATATCGTTTCATAGCTTTCTTCATTTGATGGTGACAGAGGTGAGTTCCTCTGTCGCTTATCAAAGCTTTTGGAATTCCGAATCGAGAGAAAAGCTTTTCTAGAAAATTTACAACCACTCGTGCATCATTTGTAGGTAAGGCTTCCGCTTCGGCCCATTTAGAAACATAGTCAATTGCAACGAGGATGTATTCAAACTTATGAGATTTAGGAAAAGTACCCATGAAGTCAATTCCCCATATCTCAAAGATTTCAGAAACTTGTATGCTCTTTTGTGGCATTTCGTCTCTACGAGAAAGACTACCAGACTTTTGGCAAGCATTACAATTCTGCACAAGCGTATGCGCTTCTTTAAAAATTTTCGGCCAATAAAATCCCGCATCAAAGACTTTTTTCGCGGTTGTAGATGGACCGTAATGTCCTCCAGTTGGGCTGTGATGACATTCATCGAGAATTTTTCGGGTCTCTGAACCGTACACGCATCTTCTAATTATCCCGTCGGGACACATTTTAAATAGATACGGTTCATCCCAAAAATAGTGTTTTAGGTCTGCAAAAAATTTACTACGCTGAGTGTGAGTTAGACCTTTTTGTAACACTCCTCCGACTAAATAATTTGCAAAGTCTGCAAACCATGGAACTTCTTCATTTTCAGTTCCCATAAGAGTTTCATCGGGAAAATTATCATCAATCTCATCTTCACCGAATTCATCTAAATTAGGATTTTCTAATCGAGACAAATGGTCTGCTGCAACATTTTTTGCGCCTTTCTTATTTTGGATTTCTATGTCAAATTCTTGAAGCAATAAAATCCATCGGATAAGACGTGGTTTGGCATCTTGTTTGGAAAACAGGTATTTAAGAGCTGAATGATCGGTGAATACAATTGTCTTTGACAAAACGAGATAAGAACAAAATTTGTCAAACGCAAAAACTACAGCCAAAAGTTCTTTTTCAGTGACCGTGTAGTTTTGTTGAGCACTATTCAAGGTTTTGCTAGCAAAGTAAATAGGACGAAAATATTTTCCATCGCGTTGTCCTAATACTACTCCAACGGCAAAATCACTTGCATCACACATAAGTTCAAATGGCAGCGACCAATTTGGTGAAACCATAATCGGTGCATTTGTTAACTTATTTTTGAGCGTTTTGAATGCCTTGATGCATTCTTCATTGAAATCAAAAACTGAATCTTTCTCGAGAAGCTTCGTCATAGGACGAGATATTTTCGAAAAAAATTTGATGAATCTGCGGTAGAATCCCGCATGCCCCAAGAAACTCCTAACGCCTTTGACGTTAGTCGGGGGTGGTAACTTAGCAATAGCATCTATTTTTGCTTTGTCAACTTCGATTCCCTTGCTAGAAATCTTGTGACCAAGCACAATGCCTTCTGTCACCATAAAGTGACATTTTTCCCAGTTTAGTACGAGATGAGCGATTTTGCATCTTTCAAGCATTTTATCAAGATTGGAAAGGCATGACTCGAATGAGTCTCCAAATACTGAGAAATCATCCATGAAAACTTCCATGGAGGTTTCAAGCATTTCTTGAAAAATAGCAATCATGCACCTTTGAAATGTTGCCGGTGCGTTACAAAGACCAAAAGGCATACGCCTATACGCATATGTGCCAAAAGGACACGTGAATGTGGTCTTTTCTTGATCAGCTGGATTAATTGGAATTTGGAAATAACCGGAAAATCCATTGAGAAAACAAAAGAATTTGTTCCCCGCAAGTCTTTCCAGCATTTGATCCATGAACGGTAAAGGAAAATGATCATTCCTGGTGGCGTCATTTAATTTGCAATAATCAATGCATACTCGCGAACCAGTTATGGTTCAGGTAGGAACAAGTTCATTACGTTCATTAGTTACAACGCTTGTTCCTCCTTTCTTAGGAACACAGTGAACAGGACTCACCCATGAACTATCCTCAATGGGGTAAATAATACCAGTATCAAGAAGTTTTGATTATTTCCTTCTTAACAACTTCCTTCTTTTTTGGGTTGAGTCTTCGTTGTCTTTGAACAACAGGTTTGGAATCGTTTTCGAAATTGATTTTTTGTTTGCAAAAGTTTGGACTTATTCCACGAACGTCAGAAGTTTTCCAAGCGAAAGCTTCTTTATGATTTTTGAGCATAGAAACAAGACGTTCTTTTTCATCAGGTTTGAGTGCTTAAGATATGACAACCGGAAGAAGAGATTTTTCTTCCAAGACTGCATATTCCAGATGATCGGGAAGAGGTTTCAAGACGAGATCCATCGACGGATCTTCAATTGAGGTTTTGATTCTCATTTCATCATTGAATTCCAACTCCTCAAAGTTGGTGATTTCTTCCTCAGAAATTTCTTCGATGTTTATCTGCATAAATTCAGCGAATTCTCTGTCGAGATGTTCATCACTTATTTGTCCAGATGTTTTATGAGTCTTAATTCTTTCATCAAGCAACTCATCGAATGTTTCCTCTGTAATTTCATCGATAACATCAATGCTATAACAAGTGTCATCATTTGCATGAGAATATTTCATAGCTTGATTAATTTGAAAAGATATTATTTCATCTCCAACTCCAAGATTGAGTTCTTTGTTTTTGACTCGAATGATAGCATCGGCGGTGTTTAGGAAAGGTCTTCCTAAGATCAATGGAACTTTGCTATCTTCCTCCATCTCGAGGATCACAAAATCAACGGGAAAAACGAATTGCCCAACTTGAACAAGCATGTTTTCAGCTACTCCAACAGGATATTGGATAGTATGATTTGCTAAACGTATACTCATTCTTGTGGGTTTCAAGGTATCGATCGAAAGCTTCGCATACAATGAGTATGGCATAAGATTGATACTTGCACCGAGATCGGCTAAAGCATCACAAGTGATTGAATTTCCCAAAGTACACGGGATGAGAAAAATTCCAGGATCACCGAGTTTTTTTGATAGTTTGTTTTCAACAATGGCTGAGCAATCTTCATTCAAGAAGGTAGCGGAAATGTTTTCCATTTTGATTTTGTTGCTCACAAGTTCTTTAAAAAACTTCCCATAATTGGGCATACCAGCCTGGACATCAACAAGAGGAACGTTGATCCTAACTTCTTTGATAAGTCAATGAACTTGCCATATTGTTCTTCCATCTTTTCTTTCCTCAAACGTTGAGGATATGGAATTCTTGGTTTATATGCTTTGAGCTGTGGAGTGGGTTTAACGACTGGTGTAGGAATTGGTTCGTTATCTTTTGGTTCCTCCTCTGCTTCATCCTCACTATCATCATGAATGATAGTGGTTGTTTGGTTTGGGTTTGGTGGTGGATCATAAGATAGACAACTACGAGTGAATACAGCATTTACATGCTCATTTCTCGTTTGAGGTGGACGATAAGATCCAGATGATGATGGTTTCGGGTTGGATTGAGTATTGCTTGGCAAAGTACCCGATGGTGTAGCAGCAAATTGATCAGAAAGACGACCTAATTTGGTTTCAAGGTCTTGGATAGAAGCTTGATGGTTCTTTTGACCTTGTTTGACTTTGGTTTTGAGGCTGAAGAACTGATTTTTGATAAATTCATTCATTTTCTTTTGAGAATGCACGAATTCACGCATGGTTTTTTCGAATTCAGATTCTTCATTTTTCTTTTCAGGTGTTTGTGATGATGAACGGTTATCATCACGAGACGATGTCGGACGGTTGTCGTCACGAGGTTGGGAACTATGATTATCATCCCTCGGTGGACGATATTGCCAATCTCTAGAATTTCTACCGTAGTAGTTTCCTTTATATCCTCCTCCTCGATATCCTCCATAAACATAATTGGCTTCAGCTTCGGGTCCTCCCATGGGTTTGTCATCACAATCGGATGATGAATGGTTTCCACCACAATAGTTGCATCCGTCGTGCATATCTTTGATCTCTTTTTGGATACTTTGGAATTTAGAATCGATTTTGGTGGCGAGATCTTTCATCATGTCCATGATTTTGGAATTTTCATTCGTTCCTTCGGCAAATGCAACGGTTTTTCGTTGAGGTTTGGTTTCGGCATCCTTAGACCAATCGAGCTTAAGAAGTACACGGTCTTCTAGTAAAGTGTAAGCTTCGTTAGGGGTCTTATAAAGGAAAATTCCTCCGGCATCAAGGATACCTTGAGTTGTGTCATCGAGACCATGGTAAAAGATTTGAATGATATTACCACGAGACAAACCATGCCCATGACAACTTCGGAGCATGTTTTTCATTTGAAGCCAAGCTTCGAAAAGATTTTCTCCTTCCTTTTGAGTGAAACTACGAATTTTACCTAAGAGATGATCAAACATGGCCGGTGGAAAGAAACGTCCAACAAATGCTTCTCTCATTTGGTTCCAAGTTGTGATCACTCCGGGGCTTAATTCGTTATACCAAATTTTCGCTTCTCCGGTGAGAGACGATGGAAAGAGTTTGAGGCGGATTGCATTTGCTTTGGTAGTTCCATAACGAAACATGTCACAAATTTCAAGAAAATCGGAGATATGTTTGTGTGGATCGGATCTAACTCGACCATCAAATTGATTGTCTTTAAACATCGAAAGATGATGACCTTTGATAGTGAAGTTATCTCCAAGATTAACGGGAACAATTGCAGCCGCGGGTGTAGGAGCTACAACCCTATTGGTGGCCCACATAGGTCGATCGTCGGCCATTGGAAATGGTAATTCAAGAAAAAGATCAATGATTGGATGAACTTCGGAAAGATTATCAAATGGTGGGTTAACGATTCTTGGTTTTCTTCGAATATTTGGAACAAATGGGTTTCTCTTTTTGCGAAATAAACTTTCGGGGTTAGACACGAGAAAAATGATCCAATCGAAAAAAATTATCAACTATAAAGAAAATTAAAAGAATTATTTATTTATTTTTTTGAACAGTAACTGCCGGTTCAAAAATGAACTGGGCGGTTAGGGTTGAACTGGGTCACAGAAAACATTGAACCGGACCGGCTGAAAATGAACCGGGCGGTTGGGTCGGGTCAGAACAGTTGAGCTGCGGCGGTTCGGATCTGAACCGGCGGTTCGGGTCGACAGAAACTAGTGAACCAGTTCGGCTGAAAGCTGAACCGGCGGCTGGTCTGGTTTCGGGGTCACAAAAACTTTTGAACCGCGATTTCCTGGGTGAAAATTTCAAAGAACTTTTAAAGAACAAGCTTAGGAACAAGAACAAAGCACAAAAATTATAAACAAAAACTCACAAAAACGTGAACAAATCCCCGGCCGCGGCGCCAAAAACTTGATATGTGTTGAGAGTGCAAGTTTTAAATTTATAAACACGATCAACCAATGATTCAAACGAAACACATACAAGCAAGTATACTTGTCCGTGTGTAGCAAGAGGTGGTATGGTAAGCCGAGGTCGTTCACAAGGATTTGTTTAGTTTTTATGTAACGTGAGTTTGATTATAACAAAGACTTGGTAATGATTCTAAAGCAAGCAAATAATGATGATGATGTAAATTCAATATATTAAAAACTACACTTGCCTAGACTAGTTTGCACAATTCCCTTGATATGATTATGACAATGGTTCAAATCGATTATGATCAATAAATTAGATGGTGCTCTAATTTGATTAGTTGGTGTACTAATCCTCTTGTTTTCAACACTTTCAATCCTCGTCAAGATTTTAAGATGACAAAAACAATATTAAGTTTTGATCAAACAAGACTAACACAATTCAATCACTTGATTCGCTATCGTTTCACAAGTAATTGACAACTATACTTTTAGTTTTCTAAGTTTAACCAAGTTACACATGAAATGGTCAATACATAAGGTAACACCTTCATAGACAAAGGTTTACAATTGATTAAATAACAATGTCTCTTTCGACCTATTACACCATTAATAATCAACCAAACTTGATAACTCTTTTTGTTTATGAAAACTTTGAAAGCACAATTCGATCTTAGTATTAGCTTTTCATTGAATTAGAACCATAGAGTCATAATCACTCAACATTCATGTAACAAACATCATCTAGGCAAGTGCACAAGGCACTTAGCCACTCATGGCAAACAAAGTAATAATCACATAAATTATATCACTTGAAAACATGATTAAAGAGTCTTACAAAAGTTGTAATGATGATTATAAGAGTTAGGAACAATTATGAGTTGATCAAATTGATGCCTTTGATGATTACAATTATGGATAATAAATGTAAATCAACTTCTTCCTGCGTTTTCTTCCTTGTAGCCTTCTTGAGGGAGTATGAGAAATTTGGTATATGTGTATGTCTCTGTTCTCTCTAGTCAATGCTTCTAATTAATAGAAAACTACTCCTTGGCCAACAAGCAAGTTTCTTGGGCACCAAGTGTCATAAAATTCTGGACTTGAAGTAAATGAAGCATAATGATAACCCACATGAAGAGTTAGATCATTAAAAGTAGTCATTAAGTGTGCCAGGAGTTGCAGCAACCCAAGGTTGAAGTCTCAACCTGAGGTTCAGATTCCAGCCCAAGGTTTGGAGTAAGGTTGGCAAGGCAGTTTTGAACCTTGGGTTGAACTTAAACCTTAGTTGTATTTCTTGAACCTTTGGTTGAGGAAGCAAGCCATAATTCATAGCAAACTTTGCATGTAACTTCTCATTCATTTCATCAACACTTGATCTTTTCTTGAGCTCGAAAATCTTTGTAACTTGATTCTTTATCTTTGATGATCTTCCCGAGGTCTTTATTATGGGTAGAATCTTTCGTTGTGCATAAGCTCTTGATTTAGCGACTTTTCCCCATCTTTCTAGCTATTCCCTTGGACTTGATTGTACCTGAACCTTAATATATCTTTTGTACCTTTTTCGCATAATATGTTCACAAACACAACCAAATACAATGCACAAACATAGAAATAACGCGACTAAAACATGTACAAAATGAGCGTTATCAAGGATTAACTAGGTTAACCCACTTTATCCTCATGATTAGTACACATGACAATTTACATTCAGTATTTGCTTTACTTTATGTATTTCTTCAATTTAATCGTGACATTTAAGTTGATTAGTTAATAGACTCAAATTGATAGTCCGCCTCATAGCTCTTGGAAATGACCTCGAATTTACTATTTCCTTACTACGTATGATCGGGTACACTGCCCGTTAGTATAAGTGTTGATCCAATAGGTAGACAAGACTTTATAAATTTAAGACCTGATCAACGCGTATGCATAAAGTAAACAAAGTATAAACAAGAGATAAAGGAAGAGAATAACCAAACCGAGACACGAAGATTTATAGTGGTACGGAATGAAGCTTACTCTTCGCCCTACTCCACTCCTCGATTATCACACTCGAGAGTTCACAATCACTATGTCAACAAACTCCTTCAGGTGGAGCAAACCGTACACCAACGCACCAATTTACGACACTAAGTGGAATGTCGAGTCCTAATCCTAGCTAGAACCAATCTACACATACTTCATGGACATACACCTTGTCCACTTGGATTTACACACAATCCAAGTCTTCACACGAACGTACACACCGTCCACTTGGATTTTCACACTGTCCAAGTCTTCACACTTCACTTCACGGACTTTCACCTAGTCCACACCAATACACGGACTCACACTAAGTCCTAGTCTTTACGCACCGATATAAGGACTCACACCAAGTCTTAGTATTCACACACCTAAACACGGACTCACGCCAAGTCTTATTCTTCACACACCTAAACACAGACTTACACTTTGTCCAAGTCTACACTAACAAACCTAATCTCGACTCACACATAAGTCGAATACACTAATATACAATATAGACAAATAAGAGAGTTTGGAGGAAGAAGAGAATCGTACACAAGTTACGTGTGTGTGTGATGACTAATCTATAACACTTTGTTTCTTGGCGAATACGAGCGTTCTTCTCTTGCACTTGGAGGTAGAGGATATCGGGATCACTTATAAACACATATCAATACATTATAGTGATCAAAGAAAAGAGGAAGAGAGAACATAATGTTTTTGTGCAAAAAAGGGTTCATTTTTTACAGGGAATAGTGTAGTATTTATAGGCACCAGGAGGAGCAGTGACAGTCCCGTAAACATTGGACGGTCCAGTATATATAAAGGATTGTCGCCTATTTAAGGGACCGTCACCTAAGACGCTTTGTCCTGATGTGGTAAAAATTTATCTGGTGAAAATTTTATCTGATTTGAGCCGGAAAAATAGTTGTTGGAAAATTTGAAATTCAAATTTATTTTCTTAATAAAACATTTCTTTATAATTACAAAAATACTTTTGTAAAAATATTTTGTCACATAAAAATGTGAGATTTTAAGAAAAATGTCTTCTTTGATGCGTGGGTTTTGCAACCTTACAACAGGTTTTACCTCTCGAGGGATCTCAAGAGGCTTACAACCCCACCAGGCAGTGTACCTGACCGATGTAGTATAGTGTAGTGGTAAGTACGGGGGATTGATCGTTCTCCACAGGGAATAGTGTTCGTTAGGTGTGAAAGACTACTCTAATTAGGTCTAAGGGTTGAGGAAGATTCTTTTTATGTTTTTATAATTTTTATGAAAGCAAGTAAAATCTCGGGTTTGAAGGAGTGGGCGGAATTAGTTGCTAGTCAACTAACCCAAATTACTACGAATGCAAATAAAATAAATAACTGAAAATAAAATGTGGTGAGAAACTTATGTGTACAGAAATGTGTTTACTTAGATTTCCTTACTCCCTAACTATCTTTTACCGGTTAATTAGTGTGTATTAGTCGCGTGGATGACGGGTGTATTCCTTAATACCAATCGTGGGGTGGCGTACGTACTTCCCCAACTCTACAAGCTCCTACTTCACTCCTATGTCGAGCCGGCTAGGAAGCTCCTAACATGGGATCACTAGAATTCGCTTGTGCATTAAATACAACCATAAAAACCTTTAGTACGCATTTGGTTCATGTTTCTTAAGACGTTCAAGCAAGTTACCGAATAGGAAGTTAGCCAATTTTCTTAAGCCTAACATAGATAAACAATCATCCAATACAACTAATAACACACTAATAACCAATAATCAATAGCTAGGTTTCATTAGATCTAAGCAAACACAAGATAAATCTAGCCTAACATGTTAAACAAAAGACAAGAACAAGATAAAATCAAACAACACATAGACATATTGAATGATTAATTGATAACTTATCTTTCAATGTAACATGGAAGATCTCAAGGCAAAAAGCCTTGAAAAAGAAGCTAAATTCGTCTTAGGGTTTTCTCCCAAAATTCCACACACTAAGCTCTACACTAATGACAAAAAATTAGAAAACTATATATAGACTTTTGGATCTGACGGCGTCACGTTATGGAGTGTGACGCCGTCACCTCGCCGCTTCTAGGGTTCTCGGATGACCTTCTTGACGCCGTCCCTCTTTAGCTCTTCAAAAATCCATTCTGGCTTATCAAGGCTTGACGCCGTCGAACCTTGAACGTGACGCCGTCCCCTTTTGATTTAAGCCGTGACGCCCTTGATCAAGTTAAAGCGTGACGCCGTCAGAATTCACATGCTATTTTCACTGGCTTATCATGAGTAAATTTCACGTCCACTTTTTCTTGCCAAGGCATGATGCCGTCTGGGGTTAAATGTGACGCCGTCAAAGGTAACTTTCAGCCGATTTTTGAGACTTTGCCGTTTTCTTCACTTTTATGCTCCAAAAACGTCCAAAATGCCTCCTTTTCCAGATTTCTCCTCAAAAGTACCTAAAATGACAAAAGAAACGATTTAGGGCGATATTTGATCAAATAAATACGATTTAGGGCTTAAATGACCCCTTAAAAGCGGTACACTTTTTGCTTCATCAAATACCCTTACACTTGAGATTTGCTTGTCCTCAAGCAAATGCGCTTTTATTCTAATCAAAATACAAGTTAGGGGTCATTTAATGCTAACATAAAAGTAATTACAACAAATAATCGTTCCACTTCAATCATAATAAGCACGGAGATTACATACTAGCACCTCACAAGTAGTGTTTAGATACTCACATCTCTCAAGTGTCATCAAAATAAATCTCATAAATGAAAACGGATAATATCTCTCACTACCTGTCATAGCAAATAGATTACCATAGGCTTGGGAAAGGATCGAAAACCTCCTCCACTAGGCGTAAGCACCAAAGATAAACTATCAAAGAGGGCTTTTAAATGGGTTATAACGTTAGGTGTAGGGAAAAGGAAAACACGGTTTTGTTGGATAAGGGATATTTTACTGGTGGCGAGTTAAAGATCTTGATCAATTACATGTACTATACAATGTTGCTAAGCCAAGACTAGACTCGATCTTAAGCTAATGAAAGAAAATAACAAAAACATAAAATAAAACGGGATGGTAGTCCGTATGTTTTTTCTATTTTTCTTTTTCTCTTTTTTTTTTTTTTTTTTTTTTTTTTTTTTTTTTTTTTTTTTTTTTTGCATACACTTTTGCCCTACCATCCAAAATAATACATCATAGGGGCATTGCATTCCCCTTACACTTGAACTTTTACATAACTTTACAAATACTAATCTAATGACTCGAATTAAGATAATCGAAAAACTTGGAGTACTTTTAAAATATTTAGCACATATGGGGGTAATAAATGATGTTCTTCCCCATTACTCCATTATACTAGTACTTTACCCGTGAGTCCCAATCGTCCCAAAACAATATGTACAAGGATATGACTCGACTTAGCAACCATGTAATCAACTAGATAATTAACTTGGGTTTAAACAAATATTGTAACAATAATGCACTAAAAATGAGTGCATACAAGGTAGGCTAAGGCGATTTGGGTGTACATTTTAGTGGGGTGTAACAAATCCTTCCTTTAAGTAAAATGCTTAAAGGTCGAAACGGAAAGATAGGCTCTGAGGGGTGTACTAGGGGTATCGTGTACTAAAAATGAGTACAACGCAAAGGGGTGTGGGAGAATTACTTGACCAATGTAGCCAATGTAATTATAACAAAAACACAGGTGTAAAACAACGGGTTAATCCTAATGCCTCTTATCATGTAGTAAATCTAACTACACGAATGTAGTCTCACTTGTGGCCTTGGAATGGTCCTAACGCAAGTTCTAGAATCTAAGTGCTACCGGTACACACATCATAGCATAAATGCTTTTCCTACCAATTCTAGGGGCGAACCTCACATATTTAGGGGTGGAAAATTTTTTAGTGGTACGGTTTTTGTGCTAGTCATATAACTCCTATCCGTGAGACGCTCATTAAGATCAAAGTTTCACTCCTATATGTTGTAAAAAAATTTAAATTTGGCACTAAAATTACCCTAACAGGTATTTCTCTCAGTTTTATTACACATCTACTATTAAACAAACAAAAATCAAGCGTAATAGCATTCTCTAAAATCGTACTTTTAACCCCCCTTACACTTAAGATGAACATTGTCCCCAATGTTCAAATAACAAGATGTAAAAGCAGAAAGTAAAAGAATGAAATCAAATACTCCCCTGATTCGCTCGGTGGATAGTGAATTACACGGTTAAATCTTCCTCCAAAGAGAATGTTGAAGCTCCATGACTAATGCATCGCCATAACTTGATTCCATAAACATCTCCTTGTCCAAAATAACCTGTTAAACCTGAGAAAACAAACACGAAAACCTGCATAACATCGGCGGGATAAAATCTATATATAAGGATATAATGCTTGTGGAATGATAATTTTGCAGATTCCTGGAGATTATAAGTTGGAGATTTAATAAAAACTTTTTATGAAAACAAAACTTTCAAAAATTTCTGAAAATTAAATCTGACGCCGTCAGGTTATAAACCTTGACGCCGTCAGAAATGACCTGACAAAAATTTTCATTTTAAGTTTCCGGAAAATTTCTGGAAAAACCTTTACCTTACTTCCTGGAAATCCTGCAAAACATCATTATGACTCGATACAAGCATTTGACTCAAACACACACTAATATGTATGTTAATTTATTATTATTACGATTCATGTTAATTTGTGTTCTAATAAACCAATTTAGATTTCCCTTACACTTAACTTTTGCAAAATACCTTTATATGTAGTTAAGACGAAGTTAAAAACAAAATAAAGCATTTTCACAAATTAGTTTTGAACATGAATCAATAAGAATAAAAGTTAAACATACATACGGAAACAAATAAAAACAAACAAACAAACACATAAACACACAAAGCAAATAAAGCAAATAAAGCTTGGGTTGCCTCCCAAGAAGCGCTTTTCTTTATTAACGAGTCTTGTAGCTAGACTCAAAGTCTCTCTACCTAGTATCGCTTATGCTCACGTATCCGAGTGTGAGCCATCTAATTGTTGCCTCATCTTTCTTGTATTCATCATTTAGCTCCAAACATCCATGATAATATCTCTTATTTTTCTCATGTGGATATTTGAGCCCCTTCCCCTTATCATTCTCACTTAACAAGTCGATAGGCATAATTCTATTGCAAGATTCAATGGGGTAGTTCTTAAACCTAGGATGTGCTCGGGGCATTTGATAGACAAAATCTTCATCCCCATCCGAGAATGTAATTAACCCGTCCACAAGTTTTTCGTCAAGGTTGGTCAACCTTTTGAAGGGTTCTCCAAAAATGACTTGGGTTAATTTGTTATCAATGAATTCTCCTAAGCTCTCCATAACCATAAAATCCACCAAATACACAAAACTTCCAACGAATACGTGTAGTGGCTTAGTCCTAGCAACGATGTTATCACCTTGATATTCTAGCTCATCTACCATGATTTTATTATAGTTAGCGCGCGAGATAATGTTCATAGGAAAAGATGAGTTAAGATAAGCATAAAAATCATGATAACCAATCTTACACGGGAATTGCATGTTAAAGAGGCTATCCTTTTTGATCTTAGTCCTAGGGTCAACATACTTAAAGGGATCAATTTCCTCTTTTCCCCATTCCTCGTTAACTACTTCTCCATTACCGGTATCCTCATCGGAGTCTGAGTAGTAAAACGGACTAACATATTCATTCTCATGGTCAGACTCCTCCATCTCAGAATTGTTACCAAAGTGGTGGTCGGGTGAAAGGTTGTTGTTTTCTACGATGGGGGCGGGAACGGGTAGTTGAAAGTTTGCACGGCGAAAAATACGAATAACAGGGATCAAATGACCAATGTTACTCATGAGGTAATTGGAAGGTATCACAAACAAAAGCACAAAGAAATAAGATAGACTAAAGAAAACCTAGAAAAATAAAATAAAAATCCCACTAGAAGGGAATCTAGTGAGTAGACCTAATAGAAATAAAAATTCAACCTAAACAATAACTATTCCCCGGCAGCGGCGCCAAAAACTTGATGCGTGGGTTTTGCAACCTTACAACAGGTTTTACCTCTCGAGGGATCTAAAGAGGCTTACAACCCCACCAGGCAGTGTACCTGACCGATGTAGTATAGTGTAGTGGTAAGTACGGGGGATTGATCGTTCTCCACAGGGAATAGTGTTCGTTAGGTGTGAAAGACTACTCTAATTAGGTCTAAGGGTTGAGGAAGATTCTTTTTATGTTTTTATAATTTTTATGAAAGCAAGTAAAATCTCGGGTTTGAAGGAGTGGGCGGAATTAGTTGCTAGTCAACTAACCCAAATTACTACGAATGCAAATAAAATAAATAACTGAAAATAAAATGTGGTGAGAAACTTATGTGTAGAGAAATGTGTTTACTTAGATTTCCTTACTCCCTAACTATCTTTTACCAGTTAATTAGTGTGTATTAGTCGCGTGGATGACGGGTGTATTCCTTAATACCAATCGTGGGGTGGCGTACGTACTTCCCCAACTCTACAAGCTCCTACTTCACTCCTATGTCGAGCCGGCTAGGAAGCTCCTAACATGGGATCACTAGAATTCGCTTGTGCATTAAATACAACCATAAAAACCTTTAGTACGCATTTGGTTCATGTTTCTTAAGACGTTCAAGCAAGTTACCGAATAGGAAGTTAGCCAGTTTTCTTAAGCCTAACATAGATAAACAATCATCCAATACAACTAATAACACACTAATAACCAATAATCAATAGCTAGGTTTCATTAGATCTAAGCAAACACAAGATAAATCTAGCCTAACATGTTAAACAAAAGACAAGAACAAGATAAAATCAAACAACACATAGACATATTGAATGATTAATTGATAACTTATCTTTCAATGTAACATGGAAGATCTCAAGGCAAAAAGCCTTGAAAAAGAAGCTAAATTCGTCTTAGGGTTTTCTCCCAAAATTCCACACACTAAGCTCTACACTAATGACAAAAAATTAGAAAACTATATATAGACTTTTGGATCTGACGGCGTCACGTTATGGAGTGTGACGCCGTCACCTCGCCGCTTCTAGGGTTCCCGGATGACCTTCTTGACGCTGTCCCTCTTTAGCTCTTCAAAAATCCATTCTGGCTTATCAAGGCTTGACGCCGTCGAACCTTGAACGTGACGCCGTCCCCTTTTGATTTAAGCCGTGACGCCCTTGATCAAGTTAAAGCGTGACGCCGTCAGAATTCAAATGCTATTTTCACTGGCTTATCATGAGTAAATTTCACGTCCACTTTTTCTTGCCAAGGCATGACGCCGTCTGGGGTTAAATGTGACGCCGTCAAAGGTAACTTTCAGCCGATTTTTGAGACTTTGCCGTTTTCTTCACTTTTATGCTCCAAAAACGTCCAAAATGCCTCCTTTTCCAGATTTCTCCTCAAAAGTACCTAAAATGACAAAAGAAACGATTTAGGGCGATATTTGATCAAATAAATACGATTTAGGGCTTAAATGACCCCTTAAAAGCGGTACACTTTTCGCTTCTAAGAATCATGTCTTCTTTGATCACTTAACTAAATTGGTATAGTGTTTGTTCATACCTTAAGTGATGTTGTAGTCGAAATGTTGTGGAAACGAGTTTTCTCGATTAAAAACTTATTAAGTGTAGTTTTACGTAACGTGTTTTTATATTTTGTGATTATCAAAACGTATAGAGACAAAATAATTCAAATAACGTTTTTGACATTATTTGTATTAACAATTTTATTTTCCATTATCTAATGATCTCTCGTGTATGATTTTCAGTTGCATGACTAGGAGCTCCTGTTCAAAGTTATACACGCCGTTTGCTAATTCGGAGAGAAAGTTCAGATCAAGAAGAGAGTTCACACCCTCTTCCATTCACTACATCTTTTCACTCTAAGAATCAGAGACTTCGAATACTGAATCTGAAGATATGGGTGATATGGATATTAACACGCTCACTATGAAGCAGTACATGGCTTTGACTTGAGGCAACCATGCATCGAGCGTGGTGAGACCCGAAATTGGAAATAACATCTACTTCGAGAGCAAAAAGCCAATTTTTGAAAGAATTGAGAGAAAACAACTTATCATGCAGTCAAGATCAAGATGTTCACGAGTATGTTGACAGAGTTTTGGAAATAGCTGACCTATTCAACATTCTAGGCATCAGTAAAGACGCAATTATACTTAGGGTATTTCCAATGATACTCATTTGACCAGTCAAGAGGTGGAAAGACCAGGTACCTGCAGGATCAATTAATAAATGCGTACTTCTAGAGATAGCTTTTCTTTAGAAATATTTTCCTCCCTCAAAGACTACGGAACAATTGGAGGAAATACATAACTTCAAGCAGGACATGGATGAGACACTGTACCAATCTTGGGAAAGATACAGTGACTTGCTTTTCAAGTGCCGGCAACATGGTCTGAATAGTCAACAGAAAGTTCAGATTTTCTACAAGGGTCTTGACATCCCTACTCACCAGATGTTGCCAGCCCTAGCTCTTGAAACCATCAAAGACATGGGAGATCACTCACATAAGTGGCATAATGGAGCTACTACCAGGCGATGAAGCGGTGATAACTCGGATAGCATAGCTACTGTTAATACAAATATCGTCCTAAAAACGTTATTTATATTTTACGATCTTTGCTTAATTTTGTTAATGACAATCACAAAGTCTATCTTTAAGCAAGACATAAATATAAGATTAAGTGTTTTGAATTTATAGCAACAAGTCTTTAATAAACACATTTTACACATTACATGATCACTAGGAATCCCATTGCATATATACATTTTACATTTACATGTTTTACTTTTATTTCTTAAATTTGAAATATTAAACATGACATCATGGCATACCTCATTTTGATATCTTTAGGATATCTTGAGGATTTAGGTGATATCTTGAATAGATCTTCAAGCTAAAGAGTTGACCTTGAAAGATATGGAAAGATTGTGCAAGATATGAAAAGATATGAGAATATATTAGCTGGCTTGTTCCCCGCGGAACCAAACCAATACAAAGGCGGATTCCAATTTTTGGGATCCGCCAAATCCGTGCCCTGTTGATCAGCTTTGCCTATAAATAGCAAGCTGATCATTCAGGCACAACCATCACTCATGTAGCCTAAATTAGATATTCATTCATTTGTACTTTACTAACCCATATCATTCTTTCATTTCATTGATCTCACTTTTGTAGCAAAGAAGATCGAGCATACAAACTTCAACATACATACTGTTGCAAGTTTTACTAGTTAGAAACTGTGTGATTTGTTAGTGTTCATGCATCATTGTTTATACATTTCATTCAGTAGTGTTTGGTTAGTGTTTTAGTCCTTAAAACACAAAGAGTGTCGGGAGTGGTTGTACCCTTGTGAAAGAACCAACGGGAGTGGTTGTAACCTTGTTAAAGAACCAACGAGAGTGGTTGTACCCTTATAAAGAACCCGGTATGCTTAGTACCAGATAAAGTGTAAGCGACGTGTATAAAGGTTTTCTCTGCCGAGAAGGGAGTTTGTTTCTTAGTGAAGAAAAACTCTCGAGTTAGAGGCTCGAGGAGTGGAGTAGGGAAAGGAAGAGAGTCCTTGTAGCCGAACCACTATAAATCTGCGTGTTGTGGTTTGATTGTTCCTATCCTTACTTACTTCACTTATATTGTTTGTTTGTGAGTATTTACTTTGAAATCACGTTAAGTCACAAAGCGAATTAAATTTAAAATGGTAAAAACTATTCAACCCCCCTTCTAGTTTTCCACAATTGACATCAGAGCTACCGTACTCAAGATTTTCAAAATATAATGTATTTCAAAAACTTGAAACGATCAATGAATTTTGAAAACTTTAAAGAAGGGCAAACTATGCAAAGACCACCACTATTTGAACCAAATTGTTTCATATACTGGAAAAACTGCTTTGAGACGTATGTGAAGTCAAAGGACATAGATCTATGGTATATTATAGTAGAAGGTGATTATAAACCTATATCAAATGTATTAGGTGGTCGGGATGAACGTACTTCTCTTACTCGTCACAGTGATGAGCAAAAGAAGTTAATTGCCAAAAATAATGAAGCCAAAATGATGCTTTATAATGCCTTACCTAAGAAAGAATATGAAAGAGTTTTTATGTGTAAAACGGCTAAGGATATTTGGCAATCATTGATTATCACTGATCAAGGGAACTCACAAGTAAAAGATAACAAAATTGATCTTCTTGTTCAACAATATGAACAATTTGTTATCTCTGAAGATGAGACCATTGATAGTGCTTTTGCTAGGTTTAATACTATAATTACTTCTCTTAAAGCACTTGATGGTCCATGAATTGTATGTGGATCTCTAAGTAGTCTTGAATACCTAGTAGATGGATGGGATAAATCCAAACCAATCTAAGTGAGAAACCCTTGACGATTGTTAATGTTAATGCGGAATCTTAACAAGAACAATGAAGAACACACACAGAGATATCACTAACTTCGTATATTGATTTTAATCACAATAGTGAAACTCGTACAACTCACACACAGAACTAACAATCCTTAGGGATCCTTTTATAACACAAGGAAACCCTAATGCTAACCGACTAAGAAGATATTCACAAATCTTCTATAAAGATACTTACACGTTTTGTATCTTTTCCTAACTTATCTCTAACAGACTTTCCTAACTTCACGACCAGACTTAACATTATAAGTCAACCAGACTTAACTTTGCATTACCAGACCTAATTACAAAGACAGACCTAACTCTGATATATTACCAGACCTAAGTTGTCTTCTCTTGAATCGTACCATAATTCCCAACAATCCTCCCCTAACTTGATCTTCATGCTCCATGAACTTCAAGTTCTTCTGATTAAGCTTTCTGAGGATTGAATCTTGAACACTTTGAATTGTATTTAGGTCTTGATCCTTTCTAGCAGCTTGAATCTTGATAAGCTCTTCTGATATGGTCTTTGCAGCAACATTGACTATATGTACATCAAATTCATTTAAGTTCCAGACTATTCTCATCACTTCCAAATGTGTTACCATCTGTGAGAGGTGAATCATTGAAAATGTAATGGATTTAAAATCTCTTTACCAATAGCCATTACCACTGGAGTAGCCAATGTTTTGGTGTGTAAGACCATGGTACATTAATAACCATATGATTTTTAGCAAATCATCAGCTTATCAACGGATTTGTTAAGTCTTTACCAAAAGCCGTTTGCTTCTGGACTAGCCAATTCTTTGATGGAAAAGTACCTCATCATGGTGAATTGATTACCATTTATGGTTTTCCACAGCCTTTACCACAAGCCATAATCTTGTGGGCTAGCCAACTCTTCACTTATCTTAGATATGGTGAGTTGAATACCATACAATTTTTGGCAAATTGTCAGCCATAAACGGATTTGAGCAATCTTTACCTGTTAGCCGTTTGCTCAGGATTAGCCAGTCCCTGTGTTGATGAGACAAGGTGGACTGATAACTTTTTGATGTGTTAGTGCAAAGCACTTCCACCAAGTGAGAAGTTCCAATAATCTCACTTAACAACTTGTGAAAATTCTTTCAAACATCCTCAAGCTACATCCCTTAATAACTGTAATTTTATTAAGTCCAATATCTGCTCATATACATCATCCTTCTTCACAGCAGATAACCTTTTGTTTAACATATCTTTGCAAACACTTGATGATAGAGGATATTCCACTTCTGCAAACATATAAATATCACCATCTTTAACAGATAAACAATGTACCTTGCAGTTATAGAAGTAGGTCCAGCTGGTAATCTTCTGCTGTTCAGGGAGTTTTCACACTATATTTGATTCAGTTGGTGGCTCAAACATTACTTTCAAGTTTCCCCAAAAGACTCTTGTAACATCATCTTCAGGTGGATTATCTCCAAATTTGATGTTCACCACCTTGTTTAGTTCCTTTAAATCCTCCCTGCTTATATCATGTAAAATAGCAGCAAAATTCATATACATAATATTAGAATAATCTTCCCTAATAATCATATATGAAGCTCTTTCTCCAGTCATAACAATTTTATAGTTAACAATCTTAGCAGGTTTCTTTGAGCTTTCAATTGTTCCCATAGTGGCTCCTTCAGATGAAGGTTCTTCCTCAGATTCCTCTTCAACAACCACTTTCTTGGATTTACTTTTCCTTTCCGAACCTTTTCTTCTTTGAAACACAATAGGCTTTACTACTTCAGCTTGCACTTCTTCTGATGACTTCTCACCTTCAGGTTGTGTATCAACCATTTTATCAGGTTCAATAACAAGCTTAGTCTCTTTAACCTTCCTGCCCTGAAAACAATATTTCTGCACATCATCATAATCAACAGCTTTATACCCTTGATCTCTCTCAAATGCTCTGAGATATGCAATATGAATCTCCTCATATGACTTCCCTTTCATTTGTTCCAAAGATAGATGCATTTGATTCTTTAGATACATCTTCATATCATGTTTCTTTTCTGCAATAGTCATCTTCGTGGGAATCTTTGATTTCTTCTGAAGCTTGAACTTTTCTAAGAATCCACCCAATGTATCATCATTGTTTCTTGCATTTATGAAGTCAGCTAACTGTTTGGCTCGTTCATCAGCAGTTAAACCTTCAACAGTTAGAAGCTCCTCATACTTTGCTCTCACTTCATCATCAACATTGAGCAGCTTTGTAAAATCATCAGATTCTTCAGCCAGGCCGAATCATAAACTTACCAGACCTAACCAAAAGAGTGGACTTACACACTGATTTTAGCGAATGCAAGGCTTTACATCATCTCATTCCAATCGATTCTGCAAAAATTAGTTTAACAACAAGAAAAGGGAGACTAAAACCAATCTTTGCAAGACACACAAGCTACCAGATTTAACACTTAAATTTACCCAATTTAAAAACTTGTACATTTGCCTCCCCTTAAATGTACATTACCTCCCCTTAAGTGTAACTTTTTTTTTTTTTTTTTTTTTTTTTTTTTTTTTTTTTTTTAACTTAGATACTTAACCAAAATAAGAACTGTGGTCAACTTTCCAAAAGTACAATTAATAACTCTTTGCCTGCAAGTATTAACCCATACACCAACCGAGCATTAAATGGTATTAAACCTTGATTTTCCATATAAAACCACCCATTGTTTTATCACAAAACCATCACAAACCAAAAGAAAAACCTTATAAACATAATGGATCCGTCCAATTCAGAAATCATAGAGATTTCATCCGACTCTTCTCGGGATCCAAATGGCTCATCTTCTGATTCATCATCAGGAGGATGGGATGGATACTTCCCACCAGGGTATTCTTCAATCACAAGAAACAAGACATTAAGAGAATCAACTCTTAAGCAATGGCTAGCTGCTTATGATCTTACTGAAAAGGAACCAGAAGATGAAGCACCAAAGATTTCAAAACCAATTCCCCCTTCTTATGTAGATGATAGAAGTACTGAAGAAGAAGACCCCGCAGATGATGATGAAGAGACTTTTCCTTCAAAGGTTGTGCCATCCTTGAGAAGTGGTTCTATACCACGTCCACCACCAAGTAGCCTGATTCTTGGACTCCCATGCCCAAAAGCATGGAATTAGTTTGGTGGCAGAGGAGCCAAGAAGACCATTCCTGACTTCATGAGCAAAGGGAAACAGAAAATGTAGGTGGTGGTGTTTGGCTGGTTTATGTTAAAGCTTTTGTCTTATGATGCATTGTAAATTACATCCTTGAATGCAATCACTTGTTTATAAATAAAAAGCTCCATGGTTCTGTTGTTTTACTTGCAGTCCCAAGAAAAATGTAAGTTCTCCCATTGAGCTCATTTCAAATCTGCTTTTCATTAAACCTTCAAATTCATCACACCAAGACTTTCTTGTTGATCCAAAAATGATATCATCCACATAAATTTGAACAAGAATGATATCCTTCTGGTCTCTCTTAATGAATAAAGTCTTGTCAATAACACCCCTGATGTATCCATGTTCTTCAAGAAACTGTGAAAGAGTTTCATACCAAGCTCTAGGAGCTTGATGAAGACCATATAAAGCTTTAATAACCTTGTACACTTGATTGGGGTTAGCAGGATCCTCAAAACCAGGAGGTTGATGTACATACACATCTTCTTCAATAGTGCCATAAAGAAAAGCACTTTTGACATCCATCTGATACACCTTGAATCCCATGTATGATGCATAGGCCAAAAATAACCTGATAGCTTCAATTCGTGCTACAGGAGCAAAAACCTCATCATAATCTATGCCCTCCTCCTGTTTGTATCCTTGTGCTACCAGCCTTGCTTTGTTCCTTACAACTACCCCTCTTTCATCCCTTTTATTCCTGAAGACCCACTTAGTACCAATAACTTTAGCTCCATTAGGTATGTCTACAAGAACCCATACTTTCTGTAGCTTGAACTGCAACAACTCTTCTTGCATAGCTTCTACCCAACTTTCCTCCCCTAAAGCTTCAGAAACTGTAGTGGGTTCACTTTGAGAAAGAAAGCAAGCAAATAAACAATGTTGCTGATCCTTATGATTGACTCTTTGTTGTTGCTTGATCAGGCTTATGAGTGCAAGTGAATCAGACTGATGTTGCACCCTACTTCTTGTTTGAACAGCAGATTTGGGATCACCAATTATTTGGCTCTTGGGATGAAAGGTGTAGATCCTGAGAGTGGGAGTTGGACTGACCTCCACTTCAGTGGGTAAGTTGTTGAAATCAGTAATAATACCCCCTTCATCATAGGAAGCCCCTTCAAAGATACCTTCATTAGGATTTGGAAATACTTCAAGTTCTAGCATCTCAGAATCAGCACAAACAGCACTTGAAGAAAGGTCTGGTTGAGCACCACTACCAGACTTAAAATTGGAAGTACTGGTAATGTTAGGGGATACTACTTTGCCAGAATCTTGAGATTTGTATTCAGAATCCTTTTCTTGAGAGGAAGAATTCTTGATTTCTGCTTCAGCTGCAACAGACTTGTTCTCTGTAGATGGAATCACAACAAGCTCAGCCATATCATCAGTGTTCCCTGTATTAGAAGGATCTTTGGTACCTGCATTGTTAGTAACTTCTTTGATACCTGCAATAGGGTTAATTTGATTCTCCGTGGAGACAGGAATATAATTCATAGAATCAGTTAAATAATCAATATCAAACATCCATCTATGACCAATTCCCTTGACATTGGGTTTTTCTTCAAGAAAGTTTACATGCAGATTTTCTTCTACTTTCTTGGATACTAAATTGTAAACCCTAAAGGCTTTACTGTTTAATGCATACCCAACTAAAAACCCTTCATCAGACTTTCCTTCAAACTTTCCAAGAACACTTAAAGTATCAAGAATGGTTACATGACACCCAAAAGGTCTTATATGGCTAACAACTGGTTTATGGCCAAACATAAGCTCATAAGGGGTTTTGTTTTGAGGCTTAGTCACTCTAACCCTATTAAAGATGTAACAGGCATTGCTGACTGCTTCAGCCCAAAATGTTGTAGGTAAAAGTGAATCTGCTAGCATAGTCCTAGCTGCCTCAATAAGTGTCCTGTTCATTCTCTCAGCAACTCCATTTTGCTGAGGAGTTCTTGCATTACTGAACTGTTGCTTAATTCCTTTATTACCACAGAAGTCTAGCATACTCTTGTTTTTAAACTCAGTGCCATTGTCACTCCTAATGATTTTAACTCTCTTATCAAGAAGGTTTTCAATCTGCCTAATAAAAGTTTGAATCAAAGGAGTAGCTTCATCCTTCCTAGACATAAAGAACACCTATACTATCACCAACAAACTCGCCAACCTTGGACTTGATATGAAGAAGCTAAAGGAAAGTGTACATTCTATTCAGGTAGGTTGTGAGATTTATGATGGGATGCATTTGACCAAGGAATGTCCTCTCAAAGAGGAAGGAAAGACAGTAGAAGGGGCCAAATATGGAGACTTCGGAAGAAATTTCAAAGGAAATGGTAGGTACGGTGCTAGATATCGAGTAGGACCACCGGGGTACTACACTAGAGTGGACAACCGCGCACCGTTTGGAGAAAAAAGGCCTAGCCTCGAAGAGACTGGCAACCAATACATTGAGGAGAAATGTATAGAGGATGATAAGAAAGAACATTTTATCAAATGTAAAATGGAAATTTGAGTGACATATTTGCTCGAGTATCAGCGTGTTCATTTTTTTGAAGCAGAATATGTAATTCGTATCAATATACCTGATATGTATCATAGATCACTATATAACAACTCGTACCCATTGTTGAGCAACATTTACAAGTGACCTAGTTGATGAACCATCTTGGCTCTAATCCATTGCATCATGATCTTTCAGATCACAAATTTCCATCCTCACCTTACGACCTTCATCTCCTTTAATCAAATTTCTGTCACATTTGCTGATTCCCTATCTTCCCATGCCTCCGCTTTCATCAACTCTGTTTTCATAAACTTCCACTGTAAAACCTTAAATTTTGAACCATCATTTTATGTACTATTTGAAATTTAACCTAAGTTGATAAATAATTAAATGGTTATTTAGACTATAGGTTATACATTAAAATTCTATAATAATAATAATAATAATAACTATTCTAAATTATCTATAACCTAAAGTGTCATAAAAACTAAATCCTATACTATATTAACTTATACTAAACGACTCCTATAATTATCCTAGTCATATTAAACGTTTTTACTTTTGTCTCCAAGATCATGAACCAATTTTCCTTTAGCCTATTTTGTTGTGACGTGTGAATATTGAGGATATGAAGATACACCAAATAACCTATTCATATTAGAAGATACATATTTCCTTTTTAATCTATATCAAATCACACGGTTTACCAAATCACACAAAGATCTGATCTTATCAATGTGACTATACACGCTTTCTGCCTATATAACGAATATGAAGACAAGTTGATATACACCCTACATACGATGCACACTCCCATATCTCGTCCATGATTACGATAGAGCTATGGTTCATCTGTTACAGATTTGGAGATTCGACAAGCATCATTTGAATGTAAGAAGTTGTTCAGTTTCGTAGCATGTTGGGTGGTCGTGTGCGGTCCGTTTCGAGTTCCGTTTTCATTCTTGTCGATCAACCTGGAGGTTCGATCATGTGTTTCGCTGTACCTTCGTGTTCGTGTCCTTGTTTCGGGTTCAACTTTGAACGCAGCTTATACTCGTTTTGGTTTGGAGGTAATTATTTGTGAACCATTTTATATAATAACCACATCTACAGATATGTATGACACTTTTGAATTAGTCAAAACATGTTATGATGAAGATGAGTTGTTAGGATAACATATGTAGCCTATTTGTGGAATGAGAACTATACATACATACATGTCCTAAATATATAACACATTCATATACTTTAAATTGAATGAAAGAACTGATATACTAAATATTCGAATGGATGTATGTTGCATGAAATCATGTCCGGCATATAAAGATTTTGTATGGAGATTTTTCTATAATTAATATGATAATATATGTCATTAGAATAAGAGTTTAACGTGATGAAACCTTCAGCCTACGTGAAACGCATGCATGGGTTTCGTATATATATCGACCATGTCTTGATGTATTGTGTGTGTTTTGATGTCGCTTTTATTCTAAAACCTATATACACACATGCATGCAAAATCAGAGTAAAAAGGATAAGGTTTGGGCTTGTTCTTGTCTCGTTAAGGTGTTTTTGTCAAGAAGGTTATCTCGCTAAGTTGGGGAAGAAGGGTATCTCGGTGTTAAGTTATGCCGTTGGTTTCAAGAAAATGTATACCGTGAGAGGGGTTTTGGGTTGGTATTCAAGTCATAGGGGATTGAAATGGACTTGGGGGTTTTGGTGTTATGATTTCATGTGTGAGTTTTAATAGCAAAACTAGAACTAATAAAATATGAACCTGGGTTTGTTATAAAGTATGAGCATACGATTATGTGACTGGGTTAGAAACCTTGCACGCAGTGGACTTCCCTATATGATATAAAATAATATCAGATGTTTGTTATAATCTGTAATACAAGGTGGATCGAATGTGCATGCATGGCGTTTAGAGGTCATTCAATATTCTTGTTTGTGTGCGTGTTTGTTTGTTTTGGTCTCGGTATGAATAAGTCATACGTCTCGGTAAGAATAAGTCATACCGAGGGTGTGTTTTGTTTTGTTAATCCGAATATGTTTCCTTTAGCCCGAGTTCGTTAAGAGTTGTTAATATGACTCGAGTTCCCTTTTTGATTCACTAATTCGGTAAAATAAGCATTAAAACGTAGATGGCACTTTAAGCTCTAAACTTTGGAAATTGTCATATAAAACCCTAGACTTTGCTAAATTGACATATAAGACCCTAAACTATGATATTTGTCAAACTAAGCCTTTAAATTAACCTATTATCATTTGGAAACCCTAAGTTTGGCTAATTAATGAATATTACCCTAAAGTTACTAAATATGGAAAGTTGCTAAAAAGAAAAAGAAACCCTAATGTGTAATCTGGATAACTATAAGTACTTAAGAATCTGTTATGACATTAAATGAACTATTAATTCAGGAAGACCATTGGAAGAAGGAGTAGCTTTTGTTATTTTGGTCATTTCTTTCATTTTCAGTGCTGCTAAGGTACAGATATTCTATCCCTTCTCAGTAGGGATTTCTCATGACTCTTTATTCCTTAACTCTGTTTATGATCCGTTTGATATGGTCCTTGATATGATTCACTATGATATGATTCAGTTTGCTATCCATTCTGTTATGATGTTCATTATCCTATCTCCATGATTTGAGATTATGTTCAGTTGATATGCTTTTCTGATTATACTATGATTACTACGTTATGATTATGGATAGCCTTGCTTTGTTTATCTGTTCTGTTGCCCGAGCTAACTAGCCATGGAGGTACCATGGCTATGTCATTGAGGCACCAATGGCATGACACTTTCTGTGGAGGTGTGATTGATCCACGGCGTTCCCTTCTATTTTGATATATATATATGATTATTGAGCACATGGCCATTCTGTTATATGTATGTATAGTCTGGTACTTGCATATGTATTCTATTTTGCAGGGAGCGTATGGATAAATCCTGGGTATTTGTCTATTTGGATATGGTTTGACTTAGTGATTGGTAGTACGTACCATGAACCCCATTTCACTTCTGGTACATGAGAGGTCTCCCCTCCTTGTACACTTATGATATGGCAGGATTATGTAACTAAGCATGTGGCATGGTTTCTGAGCTCGTAGGCATTTCTGTTTGATACTATGATTATGATTATCTGTTTGACTTCTTTGACTTCATTGATCTCCTTATGGTTCATTATACGTTGCTCCTTTGATTATATGATTCTTTGTTCTGCAGATCCCTTTTTGATTTCGTTGATATATTCATTTGATTTAGTTATTTGTTTCGTTATATCTGTTTACTGGGCTTTTTAAGCTCAGTCGCGTTTCTTTTCCATGCGGAAGGTAATAAGAGGGATGATGGGCTATCATGGGCTGAAAGTAGGAGCTATTGAGTGGATTTACCATACCTAGTTCCTAGCATTCAGGACTTAGTTTGGAGAACATTTATTTTGCATATTTCATTTCTTTTGGACATGTTGGATTATGTATCTTCCTTTTGAAGTTATTTGGATTATATGACTTGGTACTTTATTTAATAAGACTTCTGTTTGCGTTTATATGCTTTGTATGACACCATAATGTAACATTTTGACTTTTGTCGGGTTGGGGTGTTACAATTATGGTATCAGAGCTTAAGCTTCGACTTGTAGCACATAAGTTATGGCCTGTGAAGATTTGGACCCTTAAGTTTGCACTATAGGAGCTTATGGAACAACCTTTGAAATTTTACCTTAGGTTTCCCCTGCAGAAACTATTAGTTATGACCGGTGAGGATTGTGTAGATTATATGATAAGGCATTTCTTGGATATCTTTCTTCCGCACCACTCTAATTTATGCCTCTGCTTTCAGTTAAGCCCTTATAAGATCATAGGTTCCAGAGATTTAGAAATTTAGCAAGATGCGCAACATAAGTTTAGAATGCTTTGAGAAGTTTGTAGTAATGCCTTACAGGTTTCACTTTCTGATGTGACAGCATTCTTTCAAATTTCGATCTCTTATTTGTTTTCATTCATTAAATGCCTTTTCGTCCGTTCAGAGAATTCGTATAGGTATTGTAACACCCCCAACTCTGAATATGGCAGCGGAACATAGTTTGGGGTATTACTTACGGGTAAGACAGTCACAATCATAGAAAACGACCTCATAACGAGTCGTTTTAATAAAACATATCATTCAAAATATAAATAAACATTAGAGTTCAAAAGATTCTCAAACATAATACGCAACGGAATAAAATACATAGTTTAAAAGGGTTTTTCGAATGATAAAAGATAGTAAAACGATAGTAAAATTAGATAGATATCCATCGATAATCTTCATGCCACTCCCAGTGCCAGTATAGTATGCACCAATTACCTGAGATAAAACATGCTAAAAAGTCAACACAAAGGTTGAGTGAAACTCATAGGTTTAAATGTAAAGTAGTTGAACACAAGATTTTCAAAGTCTAGAAGATATAAGTAACATATACCAATATCGGGTAAAGCGTCGTATAGTTGCTAAGCTCATGACACGCAAAACGTTAACCGGCATCAATAACATTGATGTAATCACAATAATAATATTCACAAATTTGCCCCTAAGTAGATAGCTTGCCTACCACCTAGTTAACTCGAATATAGCACATCACATGTTGCCGTCCTTGGTGAACATGGCGGGTTAGTCATTCCTATAGGCCTATGTTTGGTCACCATAATGATATCAACACAAGTATATGAATGATAAAGATGAGAGAAAGAGATGTAAGATAGGTCGATTATATTATAAGAGAAATAGGCAAAGGTTTAGTATGATATTGAAATGACCAACAAGAGTAATGTGTGATTATATGTAGTATATATTGGAGTGAAAGGCTAGGGCAACACTCCTAGTCCCTTCCATCCTCACGTCTCACTTAAACACACGGCCCATGGGCCTTCTACATGGATCGATTAATAAAACTTAATATAAAGACCTATTAGAAAGCAACCTATTACATATATTGAATGACTGACACTTGATAATAATAAAACGTATTCCTAACAATATCCCCCCTAAGGGTCGGTCATCAAAGGTTGCTTGACATCTTCATTCTTTTCTTTTACTTTGACTTTCTTGGCTTTAGACGTCTTCAAAACTTTAAGTCTTTGTTCTTTGTTCTTGGTTCTTTGTTCTTTGTTGTTGTAGTGATCAAGTGATGGTATTCTCTGCCTTTCATCAACCACTTTGTCTTTGGTGTCTTTACCCCTTTCCAACATGCTCATACGTCCTTTGATTTTGAATCTTCATGCTTAAATGGTTCTCTTTTTTTTTTTTTGCTATTGATCTTTGTCTTTCAACTTTGTAGATTCTTTTACGTGACGTAGAATCTTTCTTTGAACTTTTCTTTGCTTTGATCTTTGTGAGAACTTAATTTGTGATGTTAGAATGAGCATGTGGAAACTGATTTAGTGTTGATGATGGTAATGGTGGTGGTGGAACTCCCGGTCTCCATAAGTACCTACATGAAAACAGTTAGCAATAAAGTATCCGGAACTTACAGGTTCGGACTTCAAGATTGTTAACAGCATAGTGTGAAAACTTTCTCTAATCCTTGCCAAGGCCGTTCCTGAACCGGATACCCCTAAGAAGGCTTACACAGATACACCAAAGTGTATCAACGATTCAGGTGAGCCGCTGAAGTATACCGAAGTATCACTCCACAACTGTAGACCATTTGAAACCACCTCGAACACTAAGCGTAACCCACAAGGGATTACCGAAGTGACCTGCTGTCAAGGCTGTTTGATGTTGACCCTGGCAGGAATTTCCATTCAATCACTGAGAATCACAATTGTGAATTCCCTTATGAATGTTCTTGGCAGATTGTTAAGATCTGCGTAGGACTCTTGTTATTTACAACTGGTTTCCTTAATGTTGACCAACCAGTGTAGAAATATTAAGTGTTCCTAAGAGATCTTTTGATGTATCTCACGGCTCTAGACTCGATTTAGTGTGCTTTTATTTTAAGTCATCGAAGGAATGGAGCAGATTGCCACCTGTTCAATATCAGCACATTTCGAAGTGAAAGGTCGATAGATTAGGAAGGGTTCTCCGTGAGAAATGAAACAAGCACCTTTTAAAAGATACTTGAGTGGTTAGAAGGTTAAGTGCAGTGCGTCGCTGGGTCCATGACGTCTTTGTCTTCAATACCGGTGTCACTTTAGTAACATCTAGTAGCATATGAGTTGAACCCGGTTTCTGCCCTAAGGTTGATCATTTGGAGGGCTATTTCATTTCACCCTTTCATTTACTTTTCTTTTTAATTCTTCAACCCCTTCTTTCTCCTTTCATTTCTTTACTTTTTTTTTCAATTATACCTAAGGACTTCTAGTGCTAAACTATTGGTATTGTCCTTGGTTAGATTCCTCCGGTTCTGGCGGATCATAGGACGTATTTCCTAACCTTAGTCACCTTATAACTCCATGACTATCCTATGTTTCCATAAATAAATCATTCGAAAAATCTCTCAAAGTGTTTATGATTATAAAACATATTTAGTTAACACTTTGAGAGTTTTGCATTTTTTTTTCCAGAAATACTCCCCCTTCACATGTGCTTATAAGTTATAAATAGAAATTTACACATGTTGGGTGGAGTTTGCACTTTTAAATTGATTGAATCTAAGTAAACATGACCGATTCGAGACACGCTTATATCACTAGTTAGACTAGCTTGAAATTATTACCCGTCCTGGTCACATTTAAAGAGAATCTCTCGAAATATATGAATGATAGAGATGAGAGAAAGAGATGTAAGATAGGTCGATTATATCATAAGAGAAATAGGCAAAGGTTTAGTATGATAATGAAATAACCAACAAGAGTAATGTGTGATTACATGTAGTATATATTGGAGTGGAAAGCTAGGGCAACACTCCTAGTCCCTTACATCCTCACGTCTCACTTAAACACATGGCCCATGGGCCTTCTACATGGACCGATTAATAAAACTTAATATAAAGACCTATTAGAAAGCAACCTATTACATATATTGAATGACCGACACTTGATAATAATAAAACGTATTCCCAACAGCCTATAAACTATATTCGTGCACACTCACAAGAGATTAATGGTTCACGATCGAGGGACTTGCTTGTGGCAAGGTTGGTACTTAGCATTCAAAATCTTAGTCAGGAAAGCATACAAAGCATACGTTTAAACAATTGTGTTCATGAAAAAGTAAGTAGCATGTATCTCCCCCAAGGGTTTATAAATAATTTAAAAGTAAAGTGGGGCTATGAATCACATCTTAGTAGTAGAGAAATAATATATCACAATATGATCAGATGGTATAGCACGACAAGTGAACTTCAGCGAAACCTAATGAGTAAATAGTGCGTTTCAGAAATAATTCTCAAAGTGGTATCTAAAGTAATACTCATGTTTGAAATGAAAAGGTTTAGTTTTAATGGCGTTGAAAGAAGTGAAACATTTATGACTCGTGTGGATAATAAGGAAAGTTAAAATAATAATAGTCGGCGAACTCAAACGAATACGTAGAAAGGATAAAGAAAAGAAACAGGAAATAAGAATAAGAAAGTAAGAATAAAACAAGAAAACGAGAAAGAAAAATATCAATAAGTTGTTTCGGTGTTTTACTCATTTCCCAAATAGTTGATAAATGTTATTATTCAAGAAGAAAGTGTATAAGTTTAAAAAGGTTTTATGATATTTACGAGTTATAATTGTTTAAATTGTAAAAGGTTTTTATAGAAATATGGACATTTCGTGTCCGTTTGTAAAACATTTCCAAGTCGTTACGACTCTTGAATAATACAAGTTTTATTGCCACATTTTACAAATTATATATATATATATATATATATATATATATATATATATATATATATATATATATATATATATATATATATATATATATTATTAGACATTATCATTTGCGTGTATATTAGTTGTCAAGTTTATCGGCCATTTTGTGTATGTTCGGGTCCAAATATGTTAAGCTCTTATAAGTCTAACATACTTTTCCTTCTCAAGTACAAAACCATCCAGAAGTCTATCGGCTAGTACCGTAAATCCAATAACATCCAATCCAATAATCACATCCAAAGCATAGGTTGTTACAAATATCCATGTCCAAATCCATATCAATCCCAAGTTATCCGTATATTTTCCGAAACACCAATTGACAAACAAATAAAATAAGTTAGTAAACGGTAATGAAATAAATCGTTATGAAAAAAGGAAAAACAAATGAATAAAAAGGCCAAATGCATTGGGCTTCGGCCAAATGCATTGGGCTTCGGCCCAATGCTTAACTCATACAACTTATGGGCTTATAAGTCCATATGACTCAACCAAGACAACCTCATGCCGTGACTCCCTTGAGTCACGGTTCACAACTATGACACAAAATCGTCACCTCGTCTCCAATAAATAAAACTAACCATTCGCCGTGACTCCCTTGAGTCACGGTTCACGCCATTTGACAAAAAAAATCCAAATCTAAACCCACGGCTACAAATCCAAATCGGCTACAAAGCAAACTCAACCGAATCCGACTTGAGACACAAACAAATACATAAACCCTTGGTCGTGACTCCCTCGAGTCACGGCTCGACCTCACTCGAGCCTTTGAGCTCTCAGCTAAACACAAACCATAACCAAATCCAGCACGCGACACAAACAAACACCTAAACTATGCCGTGACTCACTTGAGTCACGACTCGACGCTAAATGAGCCATGTGGCTCTTGGCACCCATAAACCCGAAACAAACTCGACCCAAACTCTACATCGAGCTACAATATAACAAAAATAAGCTTAAACAATAACAAGTAAAACCAAAACAATAAGAAACTACCCCATGTCAACTCAACTCGTGAGTTGACTCGGTTGAGTCACGCGACTCGAAACGAGATCGGCCGATTCGAGAGATGAGAATGAAGATCCACACATTTTAGTTTGAAAAACATCAAGTTTAAATGGGTTTTTGTTATTAAAACTCGTTTTATAAAAATTTAGGGTTAGGGTTTTGATTAAAAAATGAAAATAAGAAGGAGAGGGGCGTGTGGAGCTTACCAAACGCGTGAGAGAAGGGGGAGGATGCGGCGGTGAGTGTGGTGACAAGGTGGTGGCGGCGGTGATGTCTCGAACACGAACCAAACGGACTCCTTGAGTCCTCAAACTCTCTTGAAACGACGTACGGGCTTCGATCTATGCGTGGGGTGAGCTTCGGTGATGGCCGGAATTTTGGTCGGAAAAACGTACGGTGCCTAAATAGTGAATTCCGGTGGGTGTTGGTGTATCAAATGGGAAGAAGAAAACCCTAGGTAGGTTTTTATATGAGGTGGATGGGGCAAAGGTGGGCAAACCAAAAAGGAGGGGGCGAGGGGTAAAATAAGGGCGGAGGGGGTGTTTTGGATATTTTGCTAAACTTTTTGAATAAACACAGTGGGCCCCATTTTACATAGCAAACGGCCATAAAAATTTACGAGACTTGCGCCATTGTTTTCGAAATAATTTTTCTGATAACAACGAGTATAAATATGCATAACTTTTTTGAAGTTAATTTATTTAGTAAATTGATTCGTTTCATGCATTCGAGGTTGTGCTGACTTAATAAAGGGATAACGCTCACGTTTATCAAGATATCTTCTGTTTCTCAAGTTCAAATAAGTTCGAAAAAAGTTTAAATGCTAAGGGGATGCAAAAATAAATATTTGGCTAGGAAAAATAGGTTTGGAAAATTACCGGGTGTTACAGCACCTACATTGAATTGATAGTCAAAACCAAAGCTCAAACTCATAGCAGCTTCAACCGTTCCTTATGGCTCAAGGCATCAGCCACGACGTTTGCTTTTCTCGGGTGGTATCGGATTTCACAATCATAGTCGCTTAACAGCTCCAACCATCGTCGTTGTCTCATATTCAACTCCTTCTGATCCAAAATATGTTGGAGACTCTTGTGATCGGTAAAGATAATACACTTCGTACCGTATAGATAGTGCCTCCAAATCTTATGTGCAAAAAACCACAGTTCCTAACTCCAAATCGTGCGTGGTATAGTTCTCCTCATGAGTGTTAAGTTGTCGGGAAGCATATGCCATGACTTTCCCCCGTTGCATCAAAACTGCTCCGAACCCTTGGTGTGATGCATCGCAGTAGACCGCGAAATCTTCAGCTCCATCTGGTAAGGCTAGAATTGGTGCACTACAAAGTCTCTACTTCAGGTTTTGGAATGCATCTTCTTCTTCCTTTCCCCATTCATACTTCTTATCCTTATGGGTTAACTTGGTTAACGGTTTAGCTATCTTGGAGAATCCCTCAATGAATCTCCTATAGTATCCAGCCAATCCTAGAAACTGGCGAATCTCTGTGCCGTTAGTAGGTGTTGGCAAGTTCTTAATAGCTTCGATCTTGGTGGGATCCACGTGTAACCCTTTACTGTCAATCACATGCCCAAGGAATTGTATCGTGCGAATCCAAAATTCACAGTTTGAAAATTTTGCGTACAATTTCTCTTCCCTGAGTAGCTTCAAGATTATTGTCAAATGTTGCTTGTGTTCTTCTTCACTCTTGGAGTAGATCAAAATGTCATCGATGAAGACTATAACAAACTTGTCCAGATATGGTTTACGCACTCGGTTCATGAGATCCATAAATACAGCAGGTGCGTTTGTCAAACCAAAGGGCATCACTCGAAACTCATAGTGGCCATATCGAGTTCTGAACGCTGTCTTGGGAATATCCTCTTCCTGAACTCTGAGTTGATGATAACACGATCGTAAGTCTATCTTGGAGTAGTAACCGGATCCTTGTAGCTGATCAAATAAATCATCGATTCTGGGTAATAGGTATCTGTTCTTCACCGTTAGCTTGTTCAGTTTGCGATAATCAATGCACATTCTGAACGATCCATCCTTCTTCTTTACAAACAAAACTGGTGCTCCCCAAGGCGAGGAACTTGTTCGAATAAACCCTTTATCTCATAAATCTTGCAGCTGAGTAGACAGTTCTTGCATTTCTGTCGGCCTTAGTCGATAAGGTACACATGCCACAGGTGCAGCTCCCGGCACTAAGTCGATTTGGAATTCCACTTGTCGAACCGGTGGAAGCCCAGGGAAGTCTTCGGAAAATACTTCGGGATAATCACACACTATTGGAACTTCCTCAAGTTGCTTCTCTCCCGACTTCTACCTTGCCACATGTGCTAGAAATGCATGACATCCCTTCTCGATGTATTTCAGAGTCTTGAGACAAGATATGATGTTCGAGCGAGTTCCACTACGATCACCTCGGACTATCAATGTTTCACCGTTGAGAGGAATATGAACAACTCGCTCACCACAAACAATACTTGCTTGATGCTTGGACAACTAATCCATACCAACCACTACGTCGAAGATCCCGAGTTCAATAGGCATGAGGTCGATACTAAACGGGTGATCTAAGAGGTTTAAGGTACAGTTTCGAATTACGGTGCAAGTGTCAACTAGGTTGCCGTTAGCTAGTTCGATGTTATAACTAGTGTATAGGGAGGACGCGGTGATACCAAGTAGCGAGAAATTGTGGAAGATATAAAACTCATATCAGCATCAGAATCGAATAAAACTTTAACACGTTGATTGTTGAGTAGAAACGTACCAGTAACCACATTCAAGTCTTGCTGCTGCTCTCCATTGCCCATCACGTATGCTCTCCTATGAGCGCCTTCCACTCGTTGTCCGTTGTTCTTAGGGAAATGACTCTTGTAGTGACCACGCTCTCCACATCCAAAACAAGTCACTACAGGTTGTAGGTTACTCCCAGTAGCTACAACCCTTTGTTTACAGTGCTTAGCGATATGTCCAACTTCTGGCAATTCTGACACTTAGCTGTACATGGTCCAGTGTGATGCTGCTTACACTTATCACAGAATGGGTGACTCCCAGCATACCCTCCAACTTGTGCTGGAACAGCCACATAAGCCTTAGCAGTCTCTTGCCTACTGTTCTGCTGGTGGTGATGGTGGTTGTTGTTGTTGTTATAGTGAGGGTTACTGTTGTTGTTGCGGTTGTTTTGGTAGTTGTAGTTGGTGTTCCTCTTGTTGTCCTCCCATCTCCTCTTGTTATCAGGGTTGTTACTTCTGTAAACAGAACCATGTTTGAACACTTGATCCAAAAGTCGCTGATCTACGCGAATAGTCTCGTCCAACGTCTGAGAGTTATAAGATGTCACATTCCCTTCGATACTGGGTAGTAATTCTCCAATGAACTTCTCCAGTAGTGTCTCATTATCCGGAACCATATGAGCACAGAAAACCTTCAATTCTTGGAATCGACGTACATAAGTCGCGAGATCAACTCCTTTCATAGCCAAATAGTAAAACTCGGTTTCCAACCTCTTCACATCACTACGAGTACAGTACTTCTTAACCATTTCCCTATTGAATTCTTCCCACAGAGTGTTGTAAGCATTCCCTAGTCCCACAGTCTGAGCATAAGAATTCCACCAAGACAAAGCATGCTCCACAAGTTTTCCCGTCGCATACTTCACCTTGCAATCCTTAGAACAATTACTTCAAAAAAACACAGATTCCACCTTCTCAAACCACTGAGTCAACCCGACAGCTCCTTCAGATCCCTTGAAAGTGATAGGCTTACAATCCATAAAATCCTTATAGGTACAGAAACAATTCACATTGTCAACATGCACTCCCACATTTCCATTATTCTGATTTCCGTTTCCTGCGCGCTCCGCAAGCGCCGCAGCAATTCTATCTTCTACTAACTTCTGAATTACGGCTGGTGTCATCTTCGTAGGTGGCATAATGCTATCAATCATTACAAGTGTACCACACAGTAAGTATCTGACTAATGTAACAGAATCATATCACCAATTAAATACACCATGATAACATCATAATATAGCATACATTCAACATCATAAATAGTACCTCACCATAATACATCATAGATTCAATACTTGTTATAAGTCTTACAAGATATGCAAAACGACTACAAGTTTTTGATAAATCTACTAACTGATACAAATCAGTATAGTAAGTACAAGGTAAACAACTACTACGATACTAAACTACCATAATAAAGATGATCACTAATCTCTCACTGACGGTCTCCTCCGTATGTAGCTAAGACATCAATGTTATCATCAAAACAGAACCTCTCCATCCTGTCCCAGTATGCCTGCCACTACATGGCATGTATCTCATCCCTCAACTCCTGAATACCATAAAACTGATGAAGTCCATCTGTCGCCATAAGGTCTGCCTGACGTCTTAACTCTGTCACGGTCTCCTAGATCTCAGACATCTTCTTCTCCAACGATGCCAAACGATCCTGAGACTCGGTCACTGTCTACTCTGTCGAACTCAATCTCTCCGCATACTCGTATAACTCAACATAGAAGTCATTCATGGCTCCTTGATCTCTTCTGATCTGCCTCTTCAACTCCAGAATCTCATTCTGTCGTGTACACAACCGTCGGGACATCGACATGTAGCGACCATGGCACCAACCAACATCTTGACGCAAACAACTCAGCTCTGCCCTAAGCTTTGTGGGTGTAACTCGCAATGCTGTCAAAGACTCGCCAATCTTGAACGTGGGTGATGGTCCAGATATCTCCTCGGTAGTAAGTGCATGACCCAACGCATCCGACGTATCAGACTCGTAGGTCACGTCTGACACTGCAGGTGAGGGTGGTAAAGGGAGAGCCTCCCGATCCTCCTCCTATGGGTCTATCTCATCATCATCATCATCATCATCATCATCCATATCATCATCATCATCATCATCATTATCCATATCCTCGGGACCTACCTCATCATCCTCCATCTCCGGGTCCATCTCATCATTGGGGTAAGGTGCATCCAAAGGGTCCATATCCTCCCTAGGGATGTGTGGTGCGGGTACAACCGGTAACTGGTCGGGCAAGGCAGAGGCACACATGATACTCTACAAAGAGTACCTTGAGTCAAGATCCCAACCAATAGTGTAAAAGAAAATAGTTTTTATATAACATAAGGTGGCAGCGGAAAAATTTTAAGTAAGGAATATAGTAGTATAAGAGCATGCATACGCAAAGGTTAAGTAAAGTGATAAAAGAGCAAAGTGGAACGAAGGGCTGATGGCTATCAATTGCGATAATGTTTGACACGGAAAAATGTTTATAGTCGAGAAAAATATGAACTCGTTCTCTATAAATAGTGACTCTGTTACCAATTTGTAACACCCCCAACTGGGAATATGGCAGCGGAACATAGTTTGGGGTATTACTTACGGGTAAGACAGTCACAATCATAGAAAACGACCTCATAACGAGTGGTTTTAATAAAACATATCATTCGAAATATAAATAAACATAAGGGTTCAAAAGATTCTCAAACATCATATGCAGCGGAATAAAAGACACAGTTTAAAAGGGTTTTTCGAATGATGAAAGATTGTAAAATTAGATAGATAGCCATCGATAATCTTCATGCCACTCCCAGTGCCAGTATAGTATGCATCAATTACTTGAGATAAAACATGCTAAAAAGTCAACACAAAGGTGGAGTGAAATTCATAGGTTTAAATGTAAAGTAGTTGAACACACGATTTTCAAAGTCTGGAAAACATAAGTAACATATACAAATATCGGGTAAAGCGTCGTATAGTTGCTAAGCTCATGACACACAAAACGTTAACCAGCATCAATAACATTGATGAAATCACAATAATAATATTCACAAATTTGCCCCCAAGTAGATAGCTTGCCTACTACCTAGTTAACTCGAATATAGAACATCACGTGTTGCCGTCCTTGGTCAACATGGTGGGTTAGTCATTCCTATAGGCCTATAAACTATATTCGCGCTCACTCGCAAGTGATTAATGGTTCATGATCGAGGGACTTGCTTGTGGCAAGGGTGGTACTTAGCATTCAAAATCTTAGTAAGGAAAGCATACAAAGCTTACGTTTAAACAATTGTGTTCATGAAAAAGTAAGTAGCATGTATCACCCCCAAGGGTTTATAAACAATTTAAAAGTAAAGTGGGGCTATGAATCACACCTTAGTAGTAGAGAAACAAGATATCACAATATGATCAGATGGTATAGCACGACAAGTGAACTTCAACGCAACCTAATGACTAAATAGTACATTTCAGAAATAATTCTCAAAGTGGTTTCTAAAGTAATACTCATGTTTGAAATGAAAAGGTTTAGTTTCAATGGCGTTGAAAGAAGTGAAACATTTATGATTCGTGCGGATAATAAGGAAAGTTAAAATAATAATAGTCGGCGAACACAAACGAATACGTAGAAAGGATAAAGAAAAGAAAGAGGAAATAAGAATAAGAAAGAGAGAATAAAACAAGAAAAGGAGAAAGAAAAATATCAATAAGTTGTTTCGGTGTTTTACCCATTTCCCAAATAGTTGATAAATGATATTATTCAAGAAGAAAGTGTATAAGTTTAAAAATGTTTTTTGATATTTACGAGTTATAATTGTTTAAATTGTAAAAGGTTTTCAAAGAAATTTGGACATGATGTGTCTGTTTATAAAACATTTCCAAGTTGTTACGACTCTTGAATAATACAAGTTTTATTGCCACATTTTACAAGTTATATATATGTATATATAGACATTATCATTTGCGTGTATATTAGTTGTCAAGTTTATCGACCATTTTGTGTATGTTCGGGTCCAAATATGTTAAGCTCTTATGAGTCTAACATACTCTTCCTTCTAAAGTACATAACCGTCCATAAGTCTATCGGCTAATACTGTAAATCCAATAACTTCCAATCCAATAATCACATCCAAAGCATAGGTTGTTACAAATATCCACGTCTAAATCCATATCAATCCCAAGTTATCCGTATATTTTCGAAACACCAATTGAAAAACAAATAAAATAAGTTAGTAAACGGTAATGAAATAAATCGTTAAGACAAAAGAAAAAAAATGAATAAAAAGGCCAACTGCATTGGGCTTCGGCCCAATGCTTAACTCACACAACTTATGGGCTTATAAGTCCATATGACTCAACCAAGATGCCGTGACTCCCTTGAGTCACGGTTCACAACTCCGACACAAAATCGTCACCTCGTCTCCAATAAATAAAACTAACCATTCGCCGTGATTCCCTTGAGACACGGTTCACGGCATTTGACAACAAAAATCCGAATCTAAACCCACGGCTACAAATCCAAATCGGCTATAAACCAAACTCAACCAAATCCGACTTGAGACACAAACAAATACATAAAGCCTTGGCCGTGACTCCCTTGAGTCACGGCTCGACCTCACTCGAGCCTTTGAGCTCACGGCTAAACACAAACCATAACCAAATCCAACACGCGACACAAAAACACACGTAAACTATGTCGTGACTCACTTGAGTCACGGCTCACCGCTATACGAGCCATGTGGCTCTCGGCACCCATAAACCAGAAATAAACTTGACCCAAACTCCACATCGAGCTACAATATAACAAAAATAAGCTTAAGAAATAGCAAATAAAACCAAAAGAACAAGAAACTACCCCGAGTCAACTTAACTCGTGAGTTAACTCGGTTGAGTCAAGCAACTCGAAACGAGTCCGGCCGATTCGACAGATAAGAACGAAGATCCACACGTTTTAGTTTGAAAAACATCAAGTTTAAATGGGTTTTTGTTATTAAAAGTTGTTTTATAAAAATTTAGGGTTAGGGTTTTGATTAAAAAATGAAAATAAGAATGAGAAGGCGCATGGAGCTTACCAAATGTGTGAGACTGGGGAGAGGGTGCCGTGGTGAGTGGTGGTGACAAGGTGGTGGCAGCGGTGATGTCTCGAACACGAACCAAACGAACTCTTTGAGTCCTCAAACTCTCTAGAAACGACGTACGGGCTTCGATCTATGTGTGGGGTGAGCTTCGGTGCTGGCCGAAAAAACATGCGGCGCCGGAATAGTGAATTTCAGTGGGTGTTGGTGTATCAAATGGGAAGAAGAAAACCTTAGGTGGGTTTTTATATAAGGTGGAGGGGGCAAAGTTGGGCAAACCAAAAAGAAGGGGGCGCGGGGTAAAGTAAGGGCGGAGGGTGTGTTTTGGATATTTTGATTAAAATTTTGAATAAACACCGTGGGGGGATTTGACATAGCAAACGGCCATAAAAATTTACGAGACTTGCGCCATTATTTTCGAAATAATTTTTCTGATAACGAGTATAAATATGCATAACTTTTTTGAAGTTAATTTATTTAGTAAATTGATTTGTTTCGTGCATTCTAGGTTGTGCCGACTTAATAAAGGGATAACGCTCACGTTTATCAAGATATCTTCAGTTTCTCAAGTTCAATAAGTTCGGAAAAAGTTTAAATGCTATGGGGATGCAAAAATGAATATTTGGCTAGGAAAAATTGGTTTGGAAAATTGCCGGGTGTTACAGGTATGAATCTGATGTGTTCGACACATTCTGTGGTTTCTCTGGCTATTGCTAAGCGTATTAAGTTCCCCTCTGCACTATTTGGTTTTGATATATCTATTTCTGTCTCTATGAAAAATCTTGTGATTATCCGTCACGAGTATCAGAATTATCCAGTACGTTCTTGAAGATATTTGAAGATAAGTTTCATTCTGCTGATCTGTTTCCTTTGGGAATGTTTGATTCGACATTATTCGGAATATAGATTTGTTGACTGAGCATCGAGATGCTAACAACGGTCATATTAGATTTGTCATCTTTGGTGATTTAAGAAACTCAAAATTCTGTACCATGTTTCCCAACCTGGTAAACAATTATGATCACCTTTGCTTTGAAAACTCGTACGTTAATCCCTCACGGCTGTGAATATACTTCATTTGATGAAACTCGCCTCGAGATTTATTTGGTTGTTAGAAATTTCATGATATATTCCTTGATGAACTACCAAGATTACCATCTGAGTATGAAGTTGTTTTGATCTGGTTATGAGAATTTGTTTAGTCACGACTCAAGGTAGAATGTGGTTGCAATAAAGGCATGTGTATATGATGCAAGTATTATGATGCCTGGCCAACGTGATAATAGTTACATCATAGAACTGAACTTATTGGAATCATAGGATGTCTTGAGAAGTGCCTGAGAACAGTAAGTTGGTTGATTTAGAACTGTATCCGTATAAGAGTGACGTTTTGCCTAATTCTAAAACTCCTTATTGAACGACATCAGTTGAAGGGAAAGAATTGAAGAACCAGCTTCTAGGAAGTGGTTTTATCTGTCTGAGGGTGTCTTTGTGTCGTGCTCCAGTTTTATTTGGGAAGAAGAATGATGATAGTATGAAGTTATGTATTGATTTCCGGAAGCTGAATAGTATTATAGTTAGAACCGTTATCCGTTACCTCGAATGAATGGTTTGTCTAATCAATTTCTGGGTGTGAATTTTCTCAATGATTGATTAAGATCTGATTATTTTCAGTTATGTGTAAAGAAGCAAGATGTTCCTAGAATTGCTTTTCGTATTCGTTATGGTCTTTATGAGTATTAATGATGCCAAATGTATTGGCTACTGCTCCGACTGTTCCTATGGACTTGATAAATCGTGTCTTTCATGAATACTTAGACAATTTGTCATAGTATGACATATTGGTATATTCAGAGACGAAAGAGCAACACGGGGATCATCTTCGTATTATGTGTTGAAATTTCTACGTCAGAAGAAGCTCTATGTAAGATTCTTGAAGAGTAAATTTTGGTTGGGATGAGGAATGAGAGGAGAATTTAAAAAAAAAGGCTGATAAGAGATTTGTTTCTACTCAAGAATGAGACTTGGTTATGTCCTTATGCAACACGGGAAGATTATCAATTATGCATCAATATATCTAGAATCGTAGGAAGTTAACTATCCAAAGCATGATTTGGGCATGATTTGTGACAGACATGAAGAAGCTCAGGAGCAAGACGGTAGAATATGATCTAAGTTAGAAGACTTGAAGGGAGCAGTTTTGATTGAAGCACACGGTCCTAATTGCTCTATTTATCTTGGTTGTACTATTATGCATAGAGACCTGAAGCAGAAATTTTGATGGAATGGTATGAATACGGTTGTGACTACATTAGTGGCGAAGTGTTTAGCGTGTCAATAGGTTAAGATTCAGCATCAGCGTACAAGTGGATTTCTTTAGCCTTTGGACATTCATATAAACCGTCATGGACTTTGTAACAGGATTTTTGTGCATAATTAGGAAGGACAATATGAATTGGGTTGTAGTGGATCGGTTGACTAGGTCGGCTTACTTTAGAAGATTGGCAGAGATTTCTTTCAGCAGAAGATTATTCAAGCTACATGGCATACCTACAGTGATCGTGTCAGAGAATCGCGTTTTGCTTCACATTTCCAGAAAGAGATGCAGAAGATATGGGAATTGGACTCAAGTTTGTAGTACGACTTCTCACCTTCAGACGGATGTGTGGAAAACTAGAAGGGGGGGTTGAATAGTTTTACATCTTTTTAATTTTATTATGAAAACTTTGTTTACTTTTAAAAACTTAGATTCGAATTTATGTGAACTCAACTCTTGAACAATATGAAAAAATATAAGTAAATCTAAATAAACAATGCAAGTAAAGTAATGAAATGAAATGAAAGATAGAGATGGAAAGATCGAACCGCGAGACAAAGGATTTATAGTGGTTCGGCTACAAGGACACCTTCCTTGCCCTACTCCACTCCTCGAGCACCTAACTCGAGAGTTTTCTTCACTATGTCAACAAGCTCCCTTATGGCGGATAAAACCTTAAACAACTTTCGCTTACACCAGTTTAACGACACAAAGCTAGATGTCGGGTCCTAATCGTAGCTAGAACCAATCTCACAACTTCTACACGACTTCTTCATGACTTATTCACAACTTCTTCACGACGGCTTCACAACTTCTACACGACGGTTTCACAACTTCTACACAATGGCTTCACAACTACTTCACAACCTAGCACTACTTATATACTCTTCTACTTCCTTACACCTTCACTACTTACACACCTTAACTTCTTCACAACTTCACCACTACCACACTAATCTAGCCTAAACAATTATGTTCACACCTATCTAACAGATATACAAAACTTATACACAAATGAATGAATGATTACACAAATAACTTAGGTAGCAAGATGATACTAAGTTGCAATACTTCTTCTCTAGTTGTTGAAGGAGTATTCTTCTTTTGCACTTGGATGGTAGAAGCTTGGATCTATTAGAAACCAATGCTTTAGAATATATGATCAAAGGATTTAGAAAGGATTTAGAAATATGAGAAGAGATTTAGAACAGAAGGTTTGGTGTGCAAAAGGTGAGGAAAAAGTCCAGGAATGAACCAGTATTTATAGGCAAAATCTGACAGCTGGAGGAGCGGGGCGGTCCCCTTAAATAGGGGGCCGGTCCCCTTAAAATTAAGGGGGCCGCCTAGTAAATTAAGGGGGCCGCCCAAATCCGAACGTTACTCAGCTTTGTCTTTTTGTGGGGAAGGTTTTTCTGGAACATTTTTGCCATTTTTGGTTGAAAATTTGAATTCATAAATTTATAATGGATTTAAACATTTTTATTAAATACCAAAAAATAATTTTCTAAAAGATATAAAATGTTAGTGTCATTTTATAAAAAATCAAGTGATTAAGAAAATGTTCCTTTGATCATATAAAGCATTAAGCATTTGTTTATTCATACCTTAAGTGTTTAAGTTGTAGAAATGAATATTTACAACTAAATACTTGTTTATTTAATAAGTTTATGTTTAATGAGTTTACATTTTGTGATTATCAAAACATAGAGATATCAAGAAGTATTAATAATGTTTTTAGGCATTATTTATATCAACAATCTCCCCCTTTTTGATGATTACAAAACTTAAACTCATTAAATCCAAAAATTTATTTTTGAACAAGTATTTAGTGAGTTTATATTCACTTCTCCCCTTTTTTGTAGAATCAAAAAGATTATGTCGACAAGTTTTAGATACAAAAATTATCGGAACGAGAACTCTCCCTTGATGTGTGCTCCCCCTCGTTTGAGGGCATCAAAGAATCGAGATATGGAATGCTTGCAAAAAATATATTAGAAGTACAAGCATACATAGCAAAATATGGAATATAAAAACAACAATCATGGCAAACAAATATTAAGAACACATAGCAAGACATTCATTAGTATGCTTGAAACATATAACAAGAAAAAGGTCCTAAATTGCCAAAGAGAGATTTCGGACTTGCTTGCGACACGAAAGCTTTGAAAATAAGCATATAGTTATGCTTAGATGGTTGATGGTAGAGTATTTGGGATGGAATTGGTTGAGTAAGGGTAAGGATGTTTGATTTATAGGTATATTTTTGGAGGTGGAGAGTGTGGAGTGGAATCGGTTGAATGAGGGTTAGAGTGTTGTGCTAGTGGAGGTGTTGGATGAGATCTAGTAAGAAGATACTCAGTACAAGTGAAATGTTTATTTAAGGCAATGATTTGTTCTTGGAGAAGGACACAACAAGGACAATAGTTGACATGATTATCAACTTGATTCAAGTTGTGGGGGGTGAGGTAAGCAATTTGAGTAGGGTGAGGATGGAGGATGGAGGTTGGCCCTTGTTGCAAGGTGCATAGCAAGGAGATCACTATGGTCATGGATTTGGTTTATCTCTTCACGGAACTTTTCCTTTTCCGTGGGAATGTGGATTTGGTCATTTGGTGGAAGTGGATGAAATTGGGGTGTGTAGTTGGAATTAAAGTTGGATGTTTGACCAATATGATGAGGGTTTTGAAAGGTTTCAATGAGGTTGGCTTAAGGTTGAGATGTGTAGTTTGGAACGAAGGTGGAGGTTGAGGTTATTTTGTGATGAAGGAGGGCTAGAAGGGAGTTGATCCAATCTTGCGTTGAGCAAGGTGTAAGGCAAGAAGAGCACAAAGCTCATGGGCTTCTTTAAGTTCTTCAATGAACTTCAAGTGTTTGGAAAAAGGTGATGACGGTGGAGTGTGGTTGTTATTTTGGATGGATGTTTGGATATACAACATAGAAGTAACATGTGAGTTGGTAGGAGGTGGTGGTGATACTCTTGATGGTGGAGACATTTGTGAGCTTGGGTAATCATGAGTGGATGAGGATGGAGATATGGAAGAAGGGGATATTCCAAGAGTGGTGAGTGTTTTGGATGGTGCATTGGTAGGTTGAATAAGATGTGAGGTGTTGTGAATGAGATTGGAATCATTGTTTAGGGGTTGATCATGCTCTTCATATGAATCATATGGATGAGATGAAGGTGTATTTTTGGGAGTAAAGATGGATGGCTGGTTATTATGATGAGGTTTGTGAAAGGGTTCATTGAAATGAGCTTGAGGATTGGGAGTATAGTTGGGAACAAATGTGGGTGGAGGTGTTGTTTGTTTAGCCACATCATTTGTTGAGATGGACTTGTTTCGGGGGTTTGGTTTTCTTTTCCAAACGGGTTTTTCGGTCATCCTTGCTAACCTTGAAGTTTTTGGCTTTGGTTTGATGGGAGATGGCGTGATGAGATGATGGAAGATTATGAGGAATGGGAGTGTTTATAGTGTAGGATTGATGGGATTAAGGAATGGATAATTTGTTGGATGGATTGGAATAAGATATGTTTGTGAATTTTGGGAAGTGTAAGATGAAATGGACAAAAAAATAGAAAAGGGAACAGCACCTTCGACCATCAGATGGCCGGTCCCCTTAAATATTAAGGGGGCCGCCTTATGATTTAAGGGGGCCGCCCATCTGTTGGTTCCAGATTACTGGAAATGGGTATTTGGAAGAAAATTGTAGAAAGGGTTGTGTTTTTTGGTTTAGTTTCAAGCAAGTCCAACTCTTTGAGGCAATTAAGCATGTAATAGATATTTATGCAAAACATGTTAATTAAAGAGATTAAGCAATCAAGTAATTTCATCTAGCATGTAAACATACTCATCAAGCAAGTAATATATATGGACTGGGAAGCAACAAACTACACCAAGTATTTTCTTAATTATATGTAAGTGGGAAGATTAATGAACTATTTGAGGGATCCTAATGTGTGCTTATGTGCAATAAATGTGAACTTAAGATAGCATGGACTTCTAGACTTGTTACAAACAAAATCTTAATAGACAAACCATGGTCCGCTTGATTTGACTTAGTTCACTTATAAATGTCATGTACATAAATATAGATGACAAATATGAGATCACCATGCATGATTTAAAAAAAATGTTTTTAGCATTATTCAACAATGTTTGAAAGTGGGTTTTTATGTAGATGTTAAAGTTATTTGAATAAAATAGATTGCGTTTTATTTCAAAATGTGTTTATGAAGAATGGGTAAGAAAAAGAATTCTCAATCTTTGACTTTGATCGAAACAGAATTATGGACATAGATTAAGAAGAAAAATGAGATAGTAAAACGTGTTAATAGAAAAGTGAAATAGTCATAAAAAAAATCATTTTTCCAAAATGTAAAGTTTCTTTATATTTTTAAAGATACAAGATTTTTGACAACAAAAACCATTAATCCTAGATTTTAAAAAATGGTTGTTAAAGATCTCATGCTCAAGGGAATTGGTTAAGGCTATTGTCACATGCTACCCGTTTCTACATATCCTATGGTCATAAGGAAGCGATGACGAAATTCTATATGTTTGATGCGAGAGTGTTGAATGGGGTATGACCTAACATCTGTAGTTCCCTTGTTGTCCCACACTTATCTAACTTCATGCCATAGTCTAGGAGAGCTTGTTTCATCCATAGTTTTCTAACGCGAGAAACCTAATCTTACTTCTATGTTAATGATTAATCCACTTAACTCATTTCACTTCATCACCATGAGTTTTCTAATAGTGGACATAGAAGATTTCTATTATAAACGTTATAGCTTAAGAGGGCCAAAGGGAAAAGAACAAGTGATTCTAGGTTCTAAGTAGATTCATATGAGCTATTATGTGTATATAGATAACTAGGCATTATGAGCTAAATAGGCATGAAATAACTAGTCATTAATCTAAGCATATATTATAACAATAAACTTAAAAGGAAAGCGTACCTTTTAGTCTTCAGTAGATTTTCTTCAAACGCTTCAAGGTGTCATATTGACTTATGGAAGCCAAACATAGATGAGTTTCCGAATAATTCAATGAGTGACGGTTTAGCCACTTGGTCCCCATTGTCCCATTTGTCCAAAATTGTTTGAACCAAACATGGTTTGCATTTGCATGTATGGTGAAAGTATTCCCCAAGGGTTGAAACTTGGTTGAAGTGAATAATTCCACATTGGGTGATTATTATTATTATTAGGAAAGTTTTGTCTACCTTGATTTCTTCTAGGTTGAGGGGTTTTATACCGAGGATGAGGATTATTTGGTCTATTTGGAGGTGGAGTTTTAGATCTTAATTTCGGTTTAGAAAATCCGGTTTTGGCTTTTAATGATGGTTTATAAAAACTTTTTACTTCCTCATCACTCGCAATAGGTATTTTTCTATCTATAAGTATATACTTAGGTTTTGACTCTAATGGTTTTTGTTTACTAGATTGACATTCAAACTTTACATTTTTATTTTCACTAGTTGAAACATTATTTGAGTTGAATCCTAGACCGGTTTTATCTCCCGAAGTTCCTTGACCACTTATTATTTTCTTAAGTGAGTTACTACTATTTTTAAACTTGTCAAGTTTGGAAATTTCATCTTTAAGTTTTTCGTTTTCATTTTTTACCTCTAGACATGTTTTACATTCTATAAAAAGTTCTTTTCCTTTTTCTAAATGTTGTAGTTTAATTTTTAATTCGAGTACTTCATTTTCTAATCGATTATTAATATGTTTTAGTGATTTATTTTTAGCCATGACTTTTTGACCTAATTTGCATAACCTATTATATTCATTATCTAGGTCTTTTTCGTCTAATGATTGATTTTTGTCACTAAAGTATTCGGTTTCGGAAAGTACGTCATTTGATGTCTTTGCCATAAGACATTTTTCGTCGTTTGCTTTGTTCGCTTCGTCTTTGTCGCTATCACTCCATGCTCCACTAACAAAGGCGCTTTGGTAATCATAACCCGGTGGCTTTGGACATTCGCCAATGAGATGGTTTGGGCTTCCACGTCTAAAGCACTTTCTTTTCCCGTAGTTATCATTCCTATTTCTTTGAAGCGATCTTCTTTCATCTCGTGGTTGTCTTGTGAATCTTCCTCGTCTCTTTAGAAATTTCTTGAACTCTCTTACGGCCATTGCATATTCTTCGTCATCACTTTCGGAGGTTGAGCTATCCTCTTCACTAGATTCCTTCCTAGCTTTCAATGCAATTGACTTGCTTTCCTCTCTTTTTCCTTTGACCATCTCGGAGTCTTTCTTTATTATTGTTTCGTAGACTTTCAAGTTGCCGATCAACTCGTCAAGTTGAAGAGTTGACAAGTTCTTCGATTCTTCAATCGCCGTAACCTTAGCCCGCCATTTTGGATGAAGAGCCCTAAGAAATTTCCTAACAAAATTCTTACTAGAAAAATTCTCATCAAGTGCTTTTAAACTTGTGATGATAGTGTTAAACCTAGCAAAAGCATTATCAATAGAATCCTCTTCACGAATAGTAAATTGTTCATATTATTGAACAAGAAGATCTATTTTGTTGTCTTTGACTTGACTATTACCTTGGTGAGTGATTAATAAAGATTCCCAAATTTCTTTTGCGGTTTGACACATAAAAATTCGTTCATATTCTTTGCGTGGTAATGCATTATAAATTACCATTTTAGCTTCATCATTTTTTGCTAGTTTCTTTTTCAAATTATCATTTTGTTTTTCAAAAGGTACAATTTCATCTCTTTTAGTTAAAGGATTAATTTGAATAGGGGGAAAATCACCATGAGTAATAATATGCCAAAGATCAAGATCTTTTGATTTCACATAAGTTTCGAATCTATTTTTCCAATAAAGAAAACCATCACTTTCAAATAGTGGTGGTCTTTGCATAGATTTCCCTTCTAAATATTTTTCGGATTCCATAGATCGTTTCAAGTTTTAAAATACAGTTTATTTTAAAAATCTTGTTTGACGTGGCTCTTGATACCAATTGTGGAAAACTAGAAGGGGGGTTGAATAGTTTTACGTCTTTTTAATTTTATTATGAAAACTTTGTTTACTTTTAAAAACTTAGATTCGAATTTATGTGAACTCAACTCTTGAACAATATGAACAAATATAAGTAAATCTAAATAAACAATGCAAGTAAAGTAATGAAATGAAATGAAAGATTGAGATGGAAAGATCGAACCGCGAGACAAAGGATTTATAGTGGTTCGGCTACAAGGACACCTTCCTTTCCCTACTCCACTCCTCGAGCACCTAACTCGAGAGTTTTCTTCACTATGTCAACAAGCTCCCTTATGGCGGAGAAAACCTTACACAACTTTCGCTTACACCGGTTTAACGACACAAAGCTAGATGTCGGGTCCTAATCGTAGCTAGAACCAATCTCACAACTTCTACACGACTTCTTCATGACTTATTCACAACTTCTTCACGAAGGCTTCACAACTTCTACACAACGGCTTCACAACTTCTACACGACGGCTTCACAACTTCTACACGACGGCTTCACAACTACTTCACAACCTAGCACTACTTATATACTCTTCTACTTCCTTACACCTTCACTACTTACACACCTTAACTTCTTCACAACTTCACCACTACCACACTAATCTAGCCTAAACAATTATGTTCATACCTATCTAACAAATATACACAACTTATACACAAATGAATGAATGATTACACAAACAACTTAGGTAGCAAGATGATACTAAGTTGCAACACTTCTTCTCTAGTTGTTGAAGGAGTATTCTACTTTTGCACTTGGATGGTAGAAGCTTGGATCACTTAGAAACCAATGCTTAAGAATATATGATCAAAGGATTTAGAAAGATGAGAAGAGATTTAGAACAGAAGGTTTGGGGTGCAAAAGGTGAGGAAAAAGTCCAGGGATGAACCAGTATTTATAGGCAAAATCTGACAGCTGGAGGAGCGGGGCGGTCCCTTTAAATAGGGGGCCGCCTAGTAAATTAAGGGGGCCGCCCAAATCCGAATGTTGCACAGCTTTGTCTTTTTGTGGGAAAGGTTTTTCTGGAACATTTTTACCATTTTTGGTAAAAAATTTGAATTCATAAATTTATAATTGATTTAAACATTTTTATTAAATACCAAAAATGATTTTCTAAAAGATATAAAATGTTTGTGTCATTTTATAAGAAATCAAGTGATTAAGAAAATGTTCGTTTGATCATATAAAGCATTAAGCATTTGTTTATTCATACCTTAAGTGATTAAGTTGTAGAAATGAATATTTACAACTAAATACTCGTTTATTTAATAAGTTTATGTTTAATGAGTTTACATTTTATGATTATCAAAACATAAAGATATCAAGAAGTATTAATAATGTTTTTAGGCATTATTTATATCAACAGGATGGACAGACTGAACAACTATTCGAACTTGGAAGATATGTTTAGCGGGAAAGTTGACAAGTGCTGGGTCTGGTTATGTTTGCTCGTTAAGATAGATGGCATGCTAGTGACAAGAGTTTCCTTTCAGAGTTTGGTATGAACAGAGATGTAGAACACCTTTTGATTGAATTAAGTCAGGAAGCTGCTTATTGAAGATCTGAAATTGATTACAGTGACTAATGGATTAATTATCATTGTGGAAGATAAACTTTGAAATTCTAGACCGAGAATTTGTGTGTTTCGTATGGTGTCCCCGCACAGAAGTGTTAGACGACATGGTATATATCCGCGATTCGTTGGTCCTTTATATCATTCTTATCAGTATGGTTATTCTACCCTTTCCATTAGCATTTTGATACAATTTGGCAATTCGATATGGGTTTTGTTGATCGTTAGTACGTTTCATTGGTTCGTTCGGAATCTTAGATTAAGTCGGTGAAGTTTCTTACCGTTTGGAATTACCTCCGTATTTTTCTCATGTTCATACGTGTTCCATGTATCTCTTTTGAAAAGTTACGACTATCATCCGTTATATGTTGTTTCGTATCCGTTGGATTAGATTCGTTATGATTTGTTGGTGAGCCTGAGGCTATTTTGGACTGTTAGAATCGAGTCATGAGAAACAAAACCATTCCGTTTGTTAAAATTATTTGGAATAATCATCTCGAACGTGAAGCTACTTGGGAAACTGAAGAGTTTATGCGTGCTATTTACGCGCATTTCTTTTCGTCATTTGATACGTTATCGTTGAA
>CP139506.1:251741368-251861891 GCA_021014915.2 Artemisia tridentata subsp. tridentata | reverse complement strand
ACCCCGCATCCCGCTTATTACCTGCCGCATAGAAAAGAAAACGCGGCTGAGCTTAAAAAGCCCAGTGAACAGATATACATATACAAAGCAGAAAAGGTAATAAGCATAAATAAACGAATATGAATCAAGTGGATCAAATGCCTAAATATCATAAGCTAGAATAGCTCTAAGAGTCAAGAATCAAATAAGCACGGCAACGAACGCGTCCAAACGAGCCACTCGAATGGACCAAAGATACCTAACAGATAGCCACAAGCGTGTCTAAACGAGCCACTCGAATAGACCACATAATAACATATACATATCCGTAAAATCATAAGTTGTACAAGGAGTAGCTAGCTCCAATGTACCAGAAGTGAAATGGGGTACACGGCACGTACAACCAGTCACTAAGTCATATAATATCATATCCATATCAAATCATATACCTAGGATGCATCCATACGCTCCCTGCAAAACAGAATACATATGCAAGTACGAGACTATACATACATATAACAGAATGGCCACGTGCGCAATAATCATATAATCATAACAGAAAGGAACGTCGTGGATCAATCACACCTCCATAGAAAGTGTCATGCCATTGGTGCCTCAATGACATGGCCATGGTACCTCCATGGCTAGTTAGCTCGGGCAACAGAACATAACAGAATAAAACTAGCTATGATAAGCAAACATAACATAATCAACAAAGGCATATCAACTGAACAGAATCTCAATCAAGGAGATCATAAACAGATCATTATAACAGAATGGATAGCAAACAGAATCATATCAAATGATAATATCAAATGGATCATATCAACGAATCATATCAAATGGAATCATATCAAGCAAATGAATCAAGTCAAGGATCGAGAAATCATGAGATAGGAACCCTTACTGAGAAAGGGTAGAATATCTGTACCTTATGCAACACAACCAACAAAATAAGAACCACACCGAAACAGGGAATCACTCCTGTTAATACAAATATCGTCCTAAAAAAGTTATTTATATTTTACGATCTTTGCTTTATTTTGTTAATGAAAATTATAAGGTTTATCTTTAGCAAAGCATAAGTATATGTTAAAGTCTTTTACATTTGGGTAACAAGCTTTTTAAAACACATTTACATATCACATGATCACTAGGAATTACACATTACATACATATATACATTTACATGTTTATTTTTATTTCTTAAAAATAGAAATATACATGACATCATGGCATGCATCATTTACATATCTTAGTTGACTTTACAATATATTTTGGAAAGATCTTGAAGCTAAAGAGTTGACATTGCAAGATCTTGACATGACTTAACAAGATATGGTAAGATTTGAAAATCCCTTAGCTGGCTTGTCCTCGCGGAACCAAACCAGTATAAGGGCGGAACCAATTTTTTGGTTCCGCCAAATCCGTGCCTTGTTGATCAGCTTTGCCTATAAATAGAAAGCTGATCATTCAAGCACGATCATCACTCATATAGCTTAAATTATACACTCATTCATTTGTACATTACTAACCCAGCACATTCATTCATTTCATTCTTAGTGATCTCTCTTTTGTGGCAAAGTAGATCAAACATCAAGGTTTAACACAGTGGTGTAAATCTTTATTTTAGTTACTGTGTGATATTGTATTAGTTCACACATCATTGTCTATACCATTCATTCAGTAGAGTCCGGTTAGTGTTTTAGTCCTTAAAACACATAGAGTGTTGGGAGTGGTTGTACCCTTGTTAAAGAACCAACGGGAGTGGTTGTACCCTTGTTAAATAACCAACAGGAGTGGTTGCACCCTTGTAAAGAACCTGGTGTTTAGCTTAGTACCGGATAAAGAGTAAGCGACGTGTAAAGGTTTTCTCCACCTAGAAGGGAGCTTGTTTCTTAGTGAAGAAAAATTCTCGAGTTAGAGGCTCGAGGAGTGGAGTAGGGCAAGGAAGAGAGTCCTTGTAGCCGAACCACTATAAACATCTGTGTTGTGTGGTTTGATCATTTCTTTCCTTACTTGCTTTGTATATTGCTTGTTTGTTTGCTTTACTTTGAAATCATGTTAAGTATACAAAGCGAAGAAAAGTTTAAAAACGGTAAAAACTATTCAACCCCCCTTCTAGTTTCCCACAATTGGCATCAGAGCTACGTTACTCAAGATTTTCAAATATATTGTATTTTAAAACTTGAAACGATCAATGGATTTTGAAAACTTCAAAGAAGGGCAATCTATGCAAAGACCACCACTATTTGAACCAAATAGTTTTATATATTGGAAAAATCGCTTTAAAACTTATGTGAAGTCAAAGGATATAGATTTGTGGTATATTATTGTAGAAGGTGATAATAAACCTATATCTAATATATTAGATGGTCGGGATGAGGGTACTTCTCTTACTCGTCATAGTGATGAGCAAAAGAAGCTGATTGCCAAAAATAATGAAGCTAAAATGATGCTTTATAATGCCTTACCTAAGAAAGAATATGAAAGAGTTTTTATGTGTAAAACAGCTAAGGATATTTGGCAATCATTGACTATCACTCATCAAGGGAACTCACAGGTCAAAGATAACAAAATTGATCTTCTTGTTCAACAATATGAACAATTTGTTATCTCTGAAGATGAGACCATTGATAGTGCTTTTGCTAGGCTTAATACTATAATTACTTCTCTTAAAGCACTTGACGAATCTTTTTCTAGTAAGAACTTTGTCAGGAAATTTATTAGAGCACTTCATCCGAAGTGGAGAGCAAATGTGACGGCTATTGAAGAATCCAAGGATCTTTCAAGCATGACACTTGACGAGCTCATCGAAAATCTCAAAGTTCATGAAATGGTGATGGAAAAAGACTCAGAAATAGTTAAAGGCAAAAAGGAGAAGATGAAGTCCATTGCCTCAAAAGCTAAAGTAGAATCAAGTGATGAAGAGTCTAGTTTGGATAGTGAAGACGAAGAGTATACCATGTCCGTTAGAGATTTCAAAAAGTTCTTTAGGAGACGAGGAAAGTTCATAAGACCACCTCGTGAAGAAAAGAAATCCTTCCGGAAAGACCGTGATGATAGAAAAGGAAAAGTAGATAGGAAGTGTTTTAGGTGCGGGGATTCTAGTCACCTAATAGGAGAATGTCCAAAGCCTCCAAAGAACAAGTCTCAAAAAGCATTTGTTAGTGGAGCTTAGAGAGACAGTTGATGACGACGAGCCTAAGAACGACGAAGTTGCTCTCATGGCTCATGACTCAGAAGAGGTACATTCTGACTCGTTATATTCCTCTATTGATGATAAAACCTTAGAAGTAGAATATAATAAACTGTGTGATATTACTCTAAAAATCATAAACAAAAATAAGTTCTTAAAAACCAAAACGACACTTTTAGAAAACGAAATCTATTGGTTAAAAGAAAAAGAAAAACGATCAGAAAAGGGTAAAAGTGTTAAAGAAACATGTGTCTCATATCAGGAACTTAAACTAGAAATAGAAACACTTAAAACCACACAGGAAGATCTTATCAAACAAAACTCTAAGTCTAAAAGGTTTGATAAAAACATTTGTTTAGCAGATGAGTTAATGCAAATTCAAAAGTTGCCTCATGATAAAACCGGACTAGGATTCATGAAATCAGGAAACTTAAATGACTTTATGAAATAAACAGTGAAAGTACAAAAACCTGTTCCAACTGAGTCAGACACCCGCGGATCTGACGGACCCAAAATTTTGGATCCGCCAGTTATACCAAAAGGATCCGCAGGTACTGTTTATGAACAGAAGGTTCATATTTCGGATCGTACTGAATTCGTTAAGGTCACTAGAAAACTAGCACTAGTACAACTATTAACAAACAAAAACCAGCAGTTACTATAGGAAAAGGTCAAGTTAAAAATGAGTTTAGGACTAAAATGGTTCAACAGAGTCCTAGAACTAGTTTTCCCAAACACCCCTTTCCTAAGAGCAACCTTAACTCACAGCATCATCATCAAAATAGTTGGAACCAAAACATGTCTAGGAACTTTCAAGGTCCCAACTACATGCCATGGAACACTTGTCCACCATTTGCATACATGAACCATGATAATGTTATGTGTAAACCAAACGGACCCATGAGATATTGGGGACCAAACGCTTGAGTTTTTCTTGAACTTAGGTGTGCTTGAAAGTTGAGTTAGAACCAGATGAGTGGATTAAACATAGTGGGTGTTCAAGACACATGACAGGAAACAAAAGCCTTTTCTCATTCTACCAAGTGTACGATGGAGGTAATGTCACATTCGGTAGCAAGCTTAAAAGTAAAATCATCGAAAAAGGTACAATCTCTCATGACTCTCTCACTATTGATGATGTTGCTCATGTAGATAATTTAGGATTTAACTTGCTTAGTATTAGTCAATTATGCCGCAAAAAGTATAATGTCCTTTTTAGTGAAAATAGAAGTAAAATACTTAAGGATGGCATAACTGTAGGAAAAGGTGTTTTAAAGAATAACGTTTACGTTAGGAAGTTAGACAAAACACCTAAAGACAAACTTTGTCTCACCTCTCTGGACGAAAACTCAACTCTATGGCATAGACGTTTAGGTCATGCCAATATGAGGCTAATCCAATCCTTATCATCTAAGAAACTCGTTAGGAACCTTCCCAAGTTGAAATACGACCAACACTTTTTTTATGCTTGCAAAATTAGGAAACAAATTCATAATTGCCATAAGGCTAAAAACATGGTGTCTACATCTAGGTGTCTAGAATTGATACATATGGATTTGTTTGGTCCATCCGCTATACAAAGTTACGGGAGAAACTTCTATACTTTGGTAATAGTAGATGATTACTCTAGGTATACGTGGACTAAGTTTTTGAAAACTAAAAATGAGGCTTTTGATAAGTTTGAAATTCTAAGTAAGATAATTCAAAACCAAATAGGAAATAGCATAGTGTCAATAAGAACCGACCATGGTCGTGAATTTGACAACGAAACCCAATTTGGATCTTTTTGTGATGCTAATGACATAACACATAATTTCTCGGCTCCTCGAACTCCTCAATCTAATGGTGTAGTAGAACGCAAAAATAGGACAATTCAAGAAATGAGTAGAACAATGTTAAATGAACAAAACATACCACAAAAGTTTTTTTTAATTAGACCATTCTTGAAAAAGACTCCATATGAGTTATATAGAGGCAAAAAGCCTACTTTAGGATATTTTAGAGTTTTTGGAAGCAAGTGCTTCATTTTAAACACAAAGGATTATCTCACCAAGTTCGACCCAAAGTCGTATGAAGGTGTATTTCTTGGGTATTCACAAAATAGTAAAGCCTACATAGTTTTGAACAAAGAAACCTCAAGAGTCGAGGAATCGTTGAACGTAACTGTTGGGAATTAAATATTCTAAAGACTAAGTATCTGGAAATTCTCTTAAGTGGTTAATTCTGGTAGCTTTAGTGTTAAGTCTGGTGAGTTCCAAAGTTAAGTCTGCTGGTTAAGTCTGCTCTTCCAAAGTTAAGTCTGGTGGTTAAGTGTAGCGATTAATTCTGGTGACTACCACAATTAAGTCTGCTCTTCGAATGTTAAGTCTGCTTGCTGGATGGATAAGTATAATAAAGTCAATAATATACGGTAGATAATATCTTTTCCCATGTGATCAGTCATTATGTTATATTCTCAGAACAAATTGTAAACATAGATACATGTTGTATCTTAGTTACTGACTCAAATAAGCTAGCAAGTAGTTCGACAAGACTTGACAAGTATTAACAATATTGTAAAGATCTTCTTGGACTATAAAAGGAGATCTTAGCTTAGTCATAAGTGTGACTAATAGTGACTTGATTAATAGTGTGTCTTTTATGTGATTAAGTTTTATATGTTGAATAAGAACATTTGATAAAACTTTCATATTCATAACTGTCAAGAACAAGAACAATCATAAACATTATCAATAATATTCAATCCTTTGATATTATTCTTTCGGTGTTCATTGTTCAATATACACAAGCATCACTGTTCCATTTCCATAACCAAAAATAACCTTCTAAGTGTGATTAAGTAGATTCCGCATACTTGATCATATTAACTCAACATATCATATACACAAAGCAACGAAGGTTTAACCATCTTATAGTGTATCGAATCCTCTTAATTGGTATCAGAGCTGGGCTGATATAATTGATTTAGAAGAAGAAGAAGAAGAAATGGACGTTGAATCTATTCAAACCAATGTTGCTGCAAAACTAACCATGCTCAAACAGAATGAGTTTGAGATGTGGAGGCTGAGGATAGAGCAATATTTCCAAGTGCAAGACTATGCACTTTGGGAAATCATTGAAGATGGAAACTCTTACCAGCCTACCACCACTTCATCAACAGTGGACGGCAAAGCGGTGACAACTCTGCAGACACACCCAACATCTGTAGAAGACAGAATAAAGAAGAAAAATGACTTAAAGGCAAGAAGCATGCTGATGATGACCATTCCCAATGATCAACTTCTAAACTTCAGCAAGTTCAAAGATGCCAAGTCATTATTTGAAGCTATTGTTGCCAGATATGGTGGAAATGAAGCCACCAAGAAAACCCACAAGACACTGCTCAAGCAGCAGTTTGAAAACTTCTCTTCTGCAAACAATGAATCTCTTGACCATATGTTTAATAGCCTTCAGAATATTATGAGCCAACTTGCTATTCTTGGTGTTGAAATACCTCAAGAAGATTTGAACTCAAAATTTCTGAGAAGCTTACCAGAAGAGTGGGCTATACATGTTGTTGTCTGGAAGAATAAGCCAGACCTTGATACAATGGAACTGATAGATTTGTATAGCAACTTTAAGATTGTGGAGCAAGATTTGAAGAAGAATGGAGGTACTAGTTCTAATACTGGGAACATGGCTTTTATGTCAACTCCTAGTACCTCAAAATCAAGTGAAGAGGTGAAAGTTGTTGATGGTGTTGGTGCTGCTAGTTCATCAAGAAGTACCATGGGTATTTTTGATGAGAAGACTTGTTGTGCATTTCTCACAAGTCGAAATGATGGGTCCATGCTCACCTATGAAGACCTCCAAGAGATCAATGATGATGATCTAGAGGAAATGGACCTAAAATGGCAAATTTCTCTTCTTAGCATGAGAGCCAAGAAGTTCTGTCAAAGGATGGGGAAGAAGCTCTTAATCAGCAATACTGATACTGCTGGTTTTGACAAGTCAAAGATAGAGTGCTATAACTGCCACATGATGGGGCACTTCTCAAGAGAATGTAGAAGGCCAAGGCAGCAAGATAGCAAGAACAAAGGTTTTGGAAGCACATCCAAAACAAGGGAGGTTTCTGAGCCAAACTCAAAAGCTATGGTAGCTATTGATGGGCTAGGTTTTGATTGGAGTTTCATGGCTGGTGAAGAAGAAGATTCTTCACAGATGGCACTCATGGCTTTTTCTACTACTGAGGTACAATCTCATAAAGCTTGTTCAAATGCTTGTACTGCTCTTAAAGAATTACAAACTTTAATCAAACATTATGATGAACAAAAGAAAGAGCTAAGCAAAACTCATCAAAACTATATTAATTATAAGTGTGGTTTAGAATCAGTAGAAAAGCAGATCCTATACTACAAAGAAAATGAACTTGCTTTTTCTGAAGACAAAGCTCTACTTAGACAAGACATATTCTTTAGAGATGCTGAAATTAAGCTTTTAAGAGAGGCTTTTGATAGGGTCAAAAAGGAAAATAGAAACATTCACTTGACTACACAAACACTAGAACATGCTTCTAGAGGTGTAACCAACATGATAGAATGTCAAGTGATCAACAGAGCTAAGTCAGGAGTAGGATATAAGAGTGTCCCACCTCCATACAGAGGTATCCCTAAACCCCCAGGGATTGACCTAGAACACTCAGGCTTACCTGAATTTCAACTACCAAAGTTACAATATGGTATACAACCAAAGACCAATGTAGTTGTTGATGAGCCTAAGGAGTTAAGTGAGAGTTTATGTAAAACTTCACTTCAAGAAGACAAGGTGTCTTCTATTAGGAAACCAGATGCTATAGTTGTTGAAGACTGGGTATCTGATGATGAAGAAGATGAACAGGTTATGTCTAAACCTGAAGTAGTTAAGAAAGCAGGAACAAGTGTTCCTAAGATAGTCAAACACAATACTAATAGGCCTAAGACCAATGTAAAACATGTTAGGCAACCAGTTAGATATTGTGAACAGTATAGATCCACAAACAAGCCCAGAGGTGACCAAAGAAGTTGGAACAACCTCAAGTCTCACCAAAACAGTGATGACTTTGGATCTTATAACAAAGCTTGTTTCACTTGTGGAACTTTTGACCATCTTACAGCTTTCTGCAACCAATGGGTATCTGGGTATGAAAACAATATGGTGAATTTCAAAAGGCAAACTCCTCAAACTCACTTTCACTCTAGTTCTATTTTTAATAGATCATCTCCCAAAACAGTTTCAATTAAGTTTGGCTTAAAACATGTTAATTCTGCTAGACCATTTAAGTCTGTTTACCCAAAACCAGCAGTTAAAAATGCAAAATCAACTTTCAAATATGCATTAAAAACTGCTAGAAGGCCCATTCAATCAAAAGCAGTGGTCCAAAAACAAGTTTGGAAAATTAAGGGTACAACTACAAAGCCAGCAGTTAATTCTGCTAGGCAAGTAGTTAATACTGCTGCTTGAAAAAACAGGGCAAATGCTGTTAAGGCCTCAGCATGTTGGATTCTTAAATCCAATGTTGCATCAACTGTTCTTAAGAGATTAAATTTCATTGATGCAAGAGGCAGATCCAAGTCAGTAATGGCTTGGGTCCCCAAAGAAAACTAATACTCCTTATATCTGTGCAGGAACATTCAACTGATAAACAAGAGGATCAAGGATATTCAGATAGTGGATGTTCAAGGCACATGACAGGCAACAAGTCTTATCTCTCAGATTTTCAATCAATAGATGGAGGCTATGTTACCTTTGGAGGAGGTGTTGGTGGCAAAATTTTTGGTAAAGGTACAATTAAAACTGGAAATTTAGATTTTGAAGATGTGTACTATGTACAAGAGCTAAATTATAATCTTTTTAGTGTCTCACAAATGTGTGACAAAAAGAACAAAGTTCTTTTCTGTGACACTGAATGTCTTGTGATTTCTCCTGATTTTAAGATGCCTGATGAAAGTCAAGTACTTCTTAAAATTCCTAGAAAGGGCAATATGTACAGTGTAGACATGAAGAACATTGTTCCTAAAAAGACTTTAACTTGTCTTGTTGCAAAGGCCACATTGGATGAATCAATGTTATGGCATAGGAGGCTTGGTCATATTAATTTCAAAACCATAAATCAGATTGTAAAGAATGGTTTGGTAAGAGGTTTACCTCAAAAACGATTTGAAAATGATCAAACATGCATTGCTTGTCTTAAAGGAAAACAACACAAAGCCACTTGTAAGCCCAAGATTTTTAACTCTATCAATCAATCATTGTTTATGCTTCATATGGACTTATTTGGTCCTACAAATGTTAGAAGTATGCAACATAAGAGATATTGTCTAGTTATTACTGATGACTATAGTAGATTTACATGGGTTTTCTTTTTAGCTACTAAGGATGAAACACCTAGCATCCTTAAGATTTTCATTACAGAGATAGAAAACCTAGTAGGCAAAAGAGTAAAAGTCATTTGATGTGATAATGGGACAGAGTTTAAGAATAGAGTTATGGATGACTTCTGCAAAGAAAAAGGTATTAGGAGAGAATTTAGTGTTGCTAGAACTCCACAACAAAATGGAGTTGCTGAAAGGAAAAATAGAACACTAATGGAAGCTGCTAGAACTATGTTAGCTGACTCTAAGCTACCTATAACTTTTTGGGCTGAAGTAGTCAATACTGCTTGCTATGTCTAGAATAGAGTTTTAGTTGTCAAGCCTCACAATAAGACATCATATGAACTTTTTAGAGGTAGAACTCCTGCAATAGGATTTCTTAGACCTTTTGGATGTCATGTGACAATTCTGAATACCTTAGACCATTCAGGAAAATTTGATGGTAAAGCAGATGAAGGATTTTTAGTTGGATATTCTCTCAATAGCAAAGCTTTTAGAGTAGACAACTTAAGAACTAAGAAAGTAGAGGAAAACCTACATGTAGAATTTTTAGAACATAAATCCAATGTAGAAGGTCAAGGACCGAAATGGCTATTTGATCTTGAGACTCTAACTCATTCAATGAATTATGTGCCTATTGTTGTAGAACCTAATGAATTTTTAGGTTCAAAAGCTGATGAAACATCAGATGAGGCAAGGTTAGAAAAGGAGACAAATCAAGATTATGTGATGATGCCAATATGGTCAAGTGCAAGTGTGGATTCAACTTCAATAAATGGTGAATCTTCTGGTAAAGCTAAAGAAGATGTTGCAGATGAATACAAGGAAGATGGAACAAATGATCAAGAAAATAGTTCTGCTGTTGATAATGCTGGTGAAACAGACTTAACTGAAGAACCAAAATTAACTGCTGAAACAGACTTAACTGAAGAAGCAGAATTAACCAAAGAAGCAGAATTAACAGAAGATGAGGTGGATTTGAGCAATATCCCACCTGATTATCCAGTTCCTTCTACTCCACACACAAGGATTCACAAAGTCCACTCCCTAGAAAATGTGATAGGAGATGTACAATCAGGGGTGAAGACAAGGCAACAACTGATGTCTTCAGACCAACAAGGGCTTCTTGATGCCCTTTATGCTTCAAAACAGTATGAGTTTTCAAAATCTTGCTTGTTTGTATGTTTTCTCTCACAAGATGAACCAAAGAACATTCTGAAAGCCTTAGATGATTCAAGCTGGGTAGAGGCTATGCAAGAGGAGCTTCTTCAGTTCAAGATTCATAAGGTATGGGTGCTAGTTGATTTACCTAAGGATGTAAAGGTAATTGGCACTAGATGGGTTTTAAAGGATAAAAGGGATGAAAGGGGCATAGTGATTAGGAATAAGGCTAGATTAGTAGCCCAAGGGTACACACAACAAGAAGGGATAGACTATGATGAGGTTTTTGCTCCAGTAGCAAGACTTGAGGCAATTAGGCTTTTCTTAGCTTATGCTTCATTTTTAGGCTTCACGGTTTATCAAATGGATGTCAAGAGTGCATTTTTATATGGTACTATTGAAGAAGAGGTTTATGTCTCACAATCTCCTGGTTTCATTGATCTTGACAATCTAGACAAAGTGTACAAAGTTGTAAAAGCTCTATATGGCTTGCATCAGGCACCAAGAGCTTGGTATGAAACACTGGCTTCCTACTTAATAGAGAATGGATTTCAAAGAGGAAAGATTGATCATACGCTTTTCATCAAATAGCACAAGAAGGATCTTCTGTTAGTGCAGGTGTATGTGGATGACATTATCTTTGGGTCTACAAGGAAGGAGATGTGTTTGGAATTTGAGATTCTTATGCATGATAAGTTTCAGATGAGTTCCATGGGGGAACTTACATTCTTTTTGGGTTTGCAAGTTAAACAGTCATATGAAGGCATATTTATTAGTCAAGATAAATATGTTGCTGAGATACTAAGGAAGTTCAACTTTGCTGATTCAAAAATGGCAAGCACACCAATGGACTCTGAGAAGCCACTTCCTAAAGACTTAGATGGAGAAAATGTGGATGTACACACATACAGATCTATGATAGGATCTTTGGTGTATCTTACATCATCAAGACCTGACATCATGTTCTTTGTTTGTGCTTGTGCAAGATTTCAAGTAACTCCAAAGGTTTCTCATTTAACAGCAGTCAAGAGAATTTTTAGATATCTCAAGGGTCAACCTAGGTTGGGTCTATGGTATTCTAGAGAGTCACCTTTTGACTTGGTAGCATTTTCGGATAGTGATTATGTTGGTGCTAGCTTGGACAGAAAGTCAACAACTGGAGGATGTCAATTCCTTGGGTGTAGACTTATCTCATGGCAGTGTAAGAAGCAAACAATTATGGCTACTTCAACAACTAAAGCTGAATATGTAGCTGCTGCAAGTTGCTGTGCTCAAGTCCTATGGCTTTAAAACCAACTTATTGACTATGGGTACAATTTTATGAACACTGTCATTCATATTGATAATAGTAGTACAATTTTCATTATTAAAAATCCAGTACAACATTCTAAAACAAAACACATTGAAATTAGACATCACTTTATAAGAGAATGCAATGAGAAAAGATTAATTCAAGTTCTTAAAATTGCTTCAGAACACAACTTTGCAGATCTACTAACAAAAGCTTTTGATGTTGGAAGGTTTCAATACTTGGTAGCAAGTATTGGAATGCTAAATCCTCAATGATTTAAATCTGTGTGTTTATGTATATAAATTTTTGTTTGTACTGTTGGCTTTGTAAATTGGTACTAGCTATTACATTTAAATTGTGCTATTCATACAGTTAGTCCTATGATTATTCTAATTCAAGACAAAGTACTTTGTACATTGTTCTTTTGGTTTTAGACTAACAATTTCAGGTATGAATATTGAACACAAAGGAAGTTTCAAGTGAAATGGAAGCAGCAGAATGATAATACTAGTTGCTGACATAATAGGTTCATGATAGAAAAAGTTTGGGAATTTCAAACATCCTTAAAACTTCTTTCTTGAAGCTTGATTATGATGTTTCATATTGAATTGATGACTTAGTTGATCAGAAAGTAACTGATACAACTCACTTTCTATCATTTTATACTTTTAAGTATAATGAGCAAGTCTAAGGACATCTGATAGAAAGAACAGCTAGTAAAAGTGAATCTAACACTTGTGTTAGAGGCAACAATTGCTATGAGCTGGAAACCCTGTCAAGAAAGCCTTTTGAATAGGTTTATCTTTACACAGGCAGTTATTTATAACTGAAAACATTGGTTCTCACACAACCAGAGGTTGCTTTAAACCGAAATCTTGATTAAGTGTCTGTTACACACTTAATCCCTTCAAAATGGTTGAAAGCAGTATGAGTTTTAATAATAAAATCATGAACATATTAAAAAGGATTTTCAAAGAGACTCACTAAAACCATCAAATGATGGACCATGAGTCAAATGCCCTATGAATCACCTCTCATAGGAGTTAACACACCTAGAAGTGATGAGGGCAGCAAATTAAACTCTTAAGGAATTGATGGCTACATGTACAACATTGTCTGATAACAAGTTCTAATTGATAGCTCAGATGATGGGGAGAGAAATATTTTGGTACATTGTGAGAGATCTTCCAAACAGGGGAGGAAATGTTATTTGCATCTCAGGGGAGGAAATAAATCCAAAGAAGGAAGATTAACCAATGAAAGGGAGGAAAAGACAAGAGCATACAATATGATGACATAGAGGTTGAAAATGACAAGAACAGAGCTGATTCTGGAGTATTATATATATTCAGAAGGGATGAAGCATTCCAAAGGAGAAAGTTCAATCTAGGTCAAACGAAGAAAAGTTTCAATTTCAGTTCACCACGTTTGTTCATCACTTGCAAAGGCATGCTGATAGATGATTTCACTTGTTGAAACAAGCATCCAAGATACACAGCACCATTGCCTCTTATAATTCCTCCATCCAAGGAAATTGCACCATCTTTTAGGTCAATGTTTGAAGCCTGAAGATGTGTATTGATATTGTTAAAGTCAAAGAACAGAAAGCAGATGAGTTACTGAGAAAGATATTCTATATCTCACAGATCAGAAGAAAGCTCAGATCAAGGGTCTGACTATGAAGTATTTGCAAGATCCTCACAATCAGAAATTCAATTCAGAAGAAACATGTTGAAATGGGTTCACATGTTTAGGGGAGGATTGTTGGGAATTAAATATTCTGAAGACTAAGCATCGGGAAATTCTCTTAAGTGGTTAATTCTGGTAGCTTTAGTGTTAAGTCTGGTGAGTTCCAAAGTTAAGTCTGCTGGTTAAGTCTGCTCTTCCAAAGTTAAGTCTGGTGGTTAAGTGTAGCGATTAATTCTGGTGACTACCGCAATTAAGTCTGCTCTTTGAATGTTAAGTCTGCTTGCTGGATGGATAAGTATAATAAAGTCAATAATATACAGTAGATAATATCCTTTCCCATGTGATCAGTCATTATGTTATATTCTCAGAACAAGTTGTAAACATAGATACATGTTGTATCTTAGTTACTGACTCACATAAGCTAGCAAGTAGTTCGACAAGACTTGACAAGTATTAACAATATTGTAAAGATCTTCTTGGACTATAAAAGGAGGTCTTAGCTTAGTCATAAGTGTGACTAATAGTGACTTGATTAATAGTGTGTCTTTTATGTGATTAAGTTTTATATGTTGAATAAGAACATTTGATAAAACTTTCATATTCATAACTGTCAAGAACAAGAACAATCATAAACATTATCAATAATATTCAATCCTTTGATATTATTCTTTCGGTGTTCATTTTTCAATATACACAAGCATCACTGTTCCATTTCCATAACCAAAAATAACCTTCTAAGTGTGATTAAGTAGATTCCGCATACTTGATCATATTAACTCAACATATCATATACACAAAGCAACGAAGGTTTAACCATCTTATAGTGTATCGAATCCTCTCAGTAACATTCAACGAAAGTCCACCTTCCTCTAAGACATCACCTTTGGTAGATGATGACTTAGTTGAAAGTCAAATGGTTGAAAACCCAGAAAATGTTGAAAGTGACAAAGAAGATGTACCGGTAAAAAGTGAAATAGTTAACATCAAAGAAACCAAAAGTTATCCATTAGAAAACGTCATAGGAAAAATTAATGAAAGAACATTAAGATCTAAAGCTCAAAACCAAAGTAATTTCTTTTATTTTGTTTCAACTGTTGAGCCTAAAAATATAAATGAGGCCATAAAAGACAAATCTTGGGTCAGAGCGATGCAAGAAGAATTAAATCAGTTTGTTAGGAATGACGTTTGGACATTAGTACCTCAACCTTAAAATCAAACCATAATTGGAACAAAATGGGTGTTTAGGAACAAAATGGATGAAAATGGAGTAGTATCTAGAAACAAAGCTAGGCTAGTAGCTCAAGCCTATAATCAACAAGAAGGTATAGATTATGACAAGACATTTGCACCAGTCGCTAGGCTTGAGTCAATTAGAATATTACTTGCTTATGCATGTGCACATGACTTTAAACTATTCCAAATGGATGTTAAAAGTGCTTTTCTAAATGGTTTTATTAATGAGGAAGTATACGTTGCACAACCTCCTGGCTTTGCCGATTTTGAAAAACCTAATCATGTCTAAAAACTTAAGAAAGCATTATAAGGACTTAAGCAAGCACCAAAAGCTTAGTATGATCGACTTAAGACTTTCCTAGTTGACCATAAGTATACCATGGGCCTAGTAGACAACACTCTTTTCACCAAGAAAAAGGGATCACATATTATCATAGTCCAGATATATGTGGATGACATTATATTCGGTTCAACTTGTCAAGAGTTATGCGATGAATTTTATGCATGATGGGTTTGAAATGAGTATGATGGGGGAACTAAACTTTTTCTTAGGTCTCCAAATAAAATAATTAGAAGATGGAATATTCTTCAACCAATCTAAGTATATAAGGGATATGCTTAAGAAATTTGGTCTTGAAGACTCCAAACCCATGAAAACACCAATGTCTTCCGAAACCAAACTCAACAAGGATGACGAAAGTGAATCCGTAGATAGCACTAAATATAGGGGAATGATTGGTAGTTTACTCTACCTCACGGCTAGTAGACCGGACATTATTTTTAATGTTTTTTTATGTGCACGCTCTCAAGAAGATCCCAAAATATCCCATCTTGAGGCCGTTAAACGGAAATTTAGATATATTAAAGGTACTACACATTTAGGATTATGGTATCCCAAAGGACCGAGAATGGAAACCATAGTGTATGCCGACTCAGATCATGCCGGTGACTATGTCGATAGAAAAAGTACAAGTGGTATTTGTACTTTTGTTGGGCATTGTCTCACCTCATGGTTTGCCAAGAAACAAACGGCCCTAGCAATATCAACAACTAAATCCGAATATGTGTCAGCAGGAAAAGCTTGCCAACAAGCTTTGTAGATGAAACAAGCTCTCGTCGACTACGGAATTGAACTCAACGACATTCCCATTCTTTACGACAACAAAGGAGCTATCGACCTCAGCAAAAATCCAGTCCAACACGCTAGAACCAAACACATAGAAATACGACACCATTTCCTACGCGACAATGTTCAGAAGGGAAACATCTCAATTAAGAAAGTATCCTCAGAGGACAACATTGCTGACATTCTAACAAAACCTCTTAAGAGAGAACCTTTCAACTTTCTTAGAATTGGTTTAGGACTAATGGAACCTAGTGAGTAGATGAAACCTTAGCTTGAACCTTAGATTAACCAAACACCACAAATAACCAAAATCTGAGTCTGATCCTGCGGAGCCAAACGAAACCAAGGGCGGACCCCTTGTTTTGGTTCCGCCGGATCCGTGAGTCTCCAGGCTAATTTTTTAACATATATAACAAACACCATGTACTGTACATCACAACTCCCAAAAACATATCACCTACTGGAACTCGACTCAAAATCAACCAAATTCACAATTTAGGTCATCTCCTTCCATCAATTTGTGCTCTAAACATCTCTGTAAGTATCCTAATCACATCTACATTCCTGATCTGTGTCTAGGATTTCTATTTCATGCACAAAATCAAAACTTGGGGTTTATGCATAATTTTAGTAAAATCATAAAACATATTTACTGAATTGCATCACAAACCATGTTTTCCTTAGTTAGAAATTGCATCTTGTAGTACATTATCATTATTCATCAAAAACCCTATGAGAAATTTTTATCAAAATCTTCTCACGACTAGAAAAAACGGTTTTTGAACATTGTTCATACAAATAAAAAAACGTTATTTTTTAAACATCACTTGCATAATGTCTCTTGAATGCTAAAGGAAATACATAACTAATATGTATTCTTGGGTACATTCAATCGTAGCCATATTGAAGTAGGAGCGTTTAGGTTATCTCTAATTTCGTTATAAAACTTGCATTAACAAAATTTTCATGCATTAAAAGGAGTCGAGATAACTGCACCTCCACATTGTCCCCATATAGGCACACACTAGAAATTTATATACGTATTTTCAATACTTTAACTAAACTCTGTAATTTTCGTGTCTAGGATAATCATGCCTCCCGCGAATTATTATGATCACAAAGAAAACGTCAAATACCTACCTAAACATCACAAAACCAAAGGACTTAGTGAGGAACAAGTTGAAATATTCAAAGCCTTAGAAAAAAAGCTATGTACATGAGGGTAGAACCGTAGACCCCTCATTCCTAGAAGGAACCGTTCTTAGAGAACAACTTGCTGCCATTTGATTCGATTGTCTCCTAGACATCGATGAACCTATAATCCCCAGATTCATACTTGAATTCTATGCAACTGTAGGTCTCACCACAAATGATTATGGTTACATGAGTGTTCATTTCAAAATAAACCAAGCTCAGTTCAATATTCCTCTAGATAAATTTGGAGATGTTTTAGGTGTTCCAAGTCATGAAGATTGTTTCTATTCAGACAAATGGTCATTGTCCATTCTCGATTTCAACCTTGATCGTATGCATCCATACGACACACATCTAATCTCAAAAGAGGACATCCGTGCTCATCTTTTTGTTCCTAAAGCCTCCCATACTAGGACTAGTCGAGGAAAGGAGGTAAATCGTGATCCGTTTAGCATGGAGCTAAATGAACTTATGCCATAATTCAAAAAGCTCAAGGACGTTCTTAGGGCAAACGTGATTAGCAACATAGGAAATAGAGACCATGTTAACTCAAGTCTTTGCTACATGCTCTATTGAGAGTCAAACCACCGACCATTCAACCTCGCTTACTATATCGCAAAAAGAATGCCCGATATTCTGGTTCAAGGCACCACCGCCATGCCCTACGGGATGCTTCTCACCCGTCTGTATAGAGCCTTTGCACCCATTCCTCAAAACGCTTTAGGTTTTGTTCCCGACTACCCTGAAATTAAGCACACCTTTGTTCCACTTAGTGATCATAGGGTAGCCGTAGCAAAGGGAAAACGAGCTCATCCACCCACCTCATCATCATCATCATCATCGGTTAGCGAGGATGATGGTTTGCCAAACTCTAAGATCTCTCCACCTGAGTACTTGAGCCAACTTCCTCCCATCCCGAACGAATAAGCGGAATTTCGACAAACAAAGGGCATGATGAAGAATCTTGGACGATGGGTAATGAAGCTCCACAAGAAGATGAGCACGAAGTGAAGTATAGGGAGTGTTTGGTATTAGACTTTTTCAAACAATGATGTGATGAACTTGTGTGTTTCTTGGAATATTATGTAAGTATTTAACTTGTATGTGATCTAACTTAACATTGCAGGATGATAACACTTATTGTTTTTGATTTTCCGAGATTAAGCTACCGTTAGGCTTAACTTCTTTTATGGTAAGTTATTATCATCGGATTAATCTATATGTAAACGTGTGTTAGAATCTGTGTTTTTGGTTTTATTCTATCACATATTAGTAGTTACATAAGTTTTAGGAGAATTTGCAGAATTTGAACGAGTAACGAAAAATTCGACATGTCTTCTGTTAAGAATTAGGACCTCCATATGACGGATATGGCGGAACCCAAATTTTGGTTCCGCCTGTTGTATTCTTTGGCTCCGCCTGTCCTTAACCTGCGGATTCCGCGGAACCAAAATTTTGGTTCCGCCTTTGTTATCGTTTGGATCCGCCAACTCCAACAGTAACTTTTCAAAAAATTCCCGACTAATCCCGATCCATAGATTATTGATTCTAGTTTTTAGAATTCTTCTACTGAACATTAGACCCATTAGGATGATTTAGGAACACTTAGAATCATAAGAAATCCATTTCCCACCAAAATTTGAATATTCAAAATTTCCATGTGAGTTACCTTTCTATAACAAGCAAGGAACCCTCAAATTGGTTCCTTGAAATCCGTGGGAACATCACATAAACTGATTTTCCACTAACTCCTTGCATTTACTGCAAATCTTCCATAATTTACTCAACTCCATTTGTATGGATTGACCTTGATGATGTGACAATCTCATTTACTTGCTCCAAATCATTAGGAACCAACATTCCCCATTGGATTCACATCAAATCCAAACACAAAGATCAATATTCTTACTGTCTATAAATTAGGAAGATCAGGATCATCACAACTCACTCACTAACCATCATCTCTAACTATCATTCCTGTACTTTAGAGCAACTCATCTCACATTTCAACAATGACAAAATCAAATAACTCATCTACAAGCAGACCCGCAAGAAGGACAACTCGTATGAGTGTCCGTCCTTGTTGCTTCGTAAACTTAGCTAATTCATCATCAGATGAGTCATCTCCACTCAGCATCTCCTCACCAATAGCCAATGAGAATTTTCTCAACCTAGCAACTCCAACACCACCTCACACCATCATCAAAACACCACCACCAACAATCACTCCTGTTGCTACAACACCACCACCCACTCCATCATAACCTACTAGATCACCTTCACCACCACATTCACCACAACTTCAGCCCCTAGAGTTGTTTAGAACTCCACCTTCATCACCTGATCCATATTTGGATGATTTGGAAGACCTTCCACCAAGGTCAACCAATCCTCCTCCCATGACCTTTGAAGGTCAAGTACCTATGCTCTTTCATCCCATTTATCGGGATATCCATAGTCCTTTCTACCATGATTCACCACCACCTCAACCACAAACACAACCCCTCTCACCAACATCCACACTCATTGCCATTGATGAGGCAATGTGGATCAATGTACCACAAACCAATGAAGAGATCAATGAGGAGCTCACTCTATGCTCTCTCCAATATGGTAGATTCCCGCCTTGGTGAAGCTATGGATCTTCAATCCATCTTGCTCAACTCCATCACCCCTCCAACATCAAACAACCAAACACTACCACCACCATCAAACAACCAACCACCACCACCACAAGCCATTGAGCCTACTCTTCCTCCCAACTTTCCAAGGCATGACTGCTCACAATGCGAGAGGACCGCTCACTTGGCCCAAAGGACTAACATTTTGGTCCATGAGCTCCAAAATAAAATGAGGTTCATTTTGAACCACATTCTCGAGCGCCTTAATGCGCTTTCTCACCCTCCTCAATAGGAGCCTTTAGTTTCTTCCTAGTTTCCTTTTATAGGAACTTTTAGGACTTTTTAGGATTTATTTAGGTTGTTTTTCTTGTAACATCATGTTTTGTGACTTATGTCACAAACAAATTTTCAATGAATGGATGTTATATTTTTATGCTTGTGGGTGATCACTATTTGGCATAATACCTTGGTTTGTTTGATTTACTAACATTATTGTATGCTTGGTTTGAATTCTCATAATGATTTGACCACTTATACTTAGGTGCATTTTCTTATCAGACACGTATTTTTGACTTTTTAAAGTCAAATGGGTTAAACTATCATGCTTGGTTGACCTATACATATGCATTATGCTACTTGGTTGGATTGATTCATAATTAACCTTTGTTTTGTAGCTTTTCTCAACCTTGAATCATATACGTTGGTACCCTAGCAATGGGGAGTATAGATCGAGGGGGAGTATATCATATACTAACTCATTATTATGTAGCATTTCTCATCCTTGAAACGTATACGTTGGTACCCTAGCAATGGGGAGTATACATCGAGGGGGAGCATATCATATTCTAACAATTTGTTTTATAGGATCATGCATCATAACCTTGGCACTCCAATTAGGGGGAGTATAATCCAAGGGGGAGCTTTAAGTTCTCAAAATCATTGAAACAATCTTGGTAATCCAATTTAGGGGGAGTAATAACCAAGAAATGTTCACCACATTCCGCTACGCATATATTCTTTTTGTTTCGACAAAAAGGGGGACATAGGATTAAGTTTATACATCACTGTGCAACATCACAATACATGTTTTTATGCTTAAAATAGTTTTTAAAAACTTGCATAAAACTAACTTAATGTATATTTTTAAAATACTTTCACTTAACTTACTCCATTGCTTAAAAATAAACATTATGTTTTGTCATCAACAAAAAGGGGGAGATTGTTAATACAAATATCGTCCTAAAACGTTATTTATATTTTACGATCTTTGCTTTATTTTGTTAATGACAATTATAAGGTTTATCTTTAGCAAAGCATAAGTATATGTTAAAGTCTTTTACATTTGAGTAACAAGCTTTTTAAAACACATTTACATATCACATGATCACTAGGAATTACACATTACATACATATATACATTTACATGTTTATTTTTATTTTTTAAAAATAGAAATATACATGACATCATGGCATGCATATTTACATATCTTAGTTGACTTTACAATATATTTTGAAAAGATCTTGAAGCTAAAGAGTTGACATTGCAAGATCTTGACATGAATTAACAAGATATGGTAAGATTTGGAAATCCCTTAGATGGCTTGTCCCCGCGGAACCAAACCAGTATAAGGGCGGAACCAATTTTTTGGTTCCGCCAAATCCATGCCTTGTTGATCAGCTTTGCCTATAAATAGCAAGCTGATCATTCAAGCACCATCATCACTCATATAGCTTAAATTATACACTCATTCATTTGTACATTACTAACCCATCACATTCATTCATTTCATTCTTAGTGATCTCTCTTTTGTAGCAAAGAAGATCAAGTATCAAGGTTTAACATAGTGGTGTGAATCTTTATTTTAGTTACTGTGTGATATTGTATTAGTTCACACATCATTGTCTATACCATTCATTCAGTAGAGTTTGGTTAGTGTTTTAGTCCTCAAAACACATAGAGTGTCGGGAGTTGTTGTACCCTAGTTAAAGAACCAACGGGAGTGGTTGTACTCTTGTTAAAGAACCAACGGGAGTGGTTGCACCCTTGTAAAGAACCCGGTGTTTAGCTTAGTACCGGATAAAGAGTAAGCAACGTGTAAAGGTTTTCTTCTCCTAGAAGGTAGCTTGTTTCTTAGTGAAGAAAAACTCTCGAGTTAGAGGCTCGAGGAGTGGAGTAGGGCAAGGAAGAGAGTCCTTGTAGCCAAACCACTATAAACATCTGTGTTGTGTGGTTTGATCATTTCTTTCCTTACTTACTTTATATATTTCTTGTTTGTTTGCTTTACTTTGAAATCACGTTAAGTATACAAAGCGAAGAAAAGTTTAAAAAGGGTAAAAACTATTCAACCCCCCTTCTAGTTTCCCACAACTCCTTCTTCACCGAACATAAACAAATTATTGATCACGTATTACTTACAAGCTCATTTTACAAGTTTACTGCTTATAGTTATTTAGACTTCCCATTTAAGGTTTCTTTCTATTTTTAGAAACTTCCTTCTTTTAGTAACTTTCTATTTTTAGAAACTTTTCATTTTTAGAAGGTTTCTATATTTAGTAAGTTTCCCGATTTAGTGCCTTTTATGGTTATAGATAACAATTATGTAACTTAAAGGACTTATTATGTTCAACATTATAGTTTAGGGTTTAGTAACACGACTTATAATAATTTGGGTTTAAAATGTCATTATAGAAAGGTTTAGGGTTAGATATGTAACTTATCAAAGTTTAGGGTTTATATTGTAACTTAATTCCATAACGACCATTTTAGGACTTAGCCGATTTTAAAAGCCACATTTAAATATTTTCCGAATTAATTTAAGCCCGAAACAACCACACTCCCATATGTTTACACGCACTCGAAACAATGCAAGCATACACACACATATATATTTTACAAGTCTCAAAACAAATTACAACCTACACAAACAATTATACGTTTAATGTCTCATTTCCACATTGGTTTTACAGCCCATGCTAACTCAACGCCCCTTCATTTGAACCATTCCTTTATTCAGATTTGTATCACATTACTTTATGAATACACCAACTCACACACACGCGTGCCTGCATGCCATTTATTAATTCTCACACGTCAACATTAATTATAAAACACAAAATTTCTAAAATCTTAACCACGTAGATATGCATGCTCCATCTCTTAGGTTGGTAAATATTCATTCATGTCATCAACAAATCTAACAATAACGACCAGCATGCATGTTTAAAACTCGATTACCCCATGTACACATGTTATAGTACGACCTCAAACACACACACACGACACCTTAACCAGACTCGATCACACATATATTTACACCCCTTTATGGTACACTCAACCCATGAAATAACCAACCAATAAACCCTAGTTTTCTCTTGCTGCTCATCCTCTTATACGAGATCCAAGCCAAACCAAACAACCCTTTTTCCGAACCAAACTTTGCCGATATTCGACCCTTGTTTCCAACCAATTTGGCACCCACAATAACACGACATAAAGACCACATTAAATCACCATCCACACCCTAGTTCGACATGTATATATGCATCATAAAAATAGAACTCAGAAAATTAAAATGACATGTTTAAAATCAGATTTTTCACACTGGTGCAAAGCAGATTAAAATCCCATATTGTCATATATTTCTTGTGTGTTCATATACCAACATTTGATGCGACCAAGTACCAGATTTCATGAGCCTATTTCATACCAGTTCTCAAGCAGAATTTAACCCAACTTTCAAGTACTAATCTTTCCAGGTTTTAGATGGTCTTTTTGTGATCAAGTAAATGTTCAGAAACTAGATTTCACAAGCCTTTATACTTAATGATTTGGACAGCTACATAACCACTTATATCGACACCACAATTTCATTATTTCATGTGATAATAATTCATCAGTTCATGCGACTCCTTTTTCCAGATTTCACATTGTTCATTAGCGCTCAAACCATGTTCAAACATCAGACTTATAACCTCATATATAGGCAGTTTCGAAATAGTAGATTAAGACTCTATGTCGACTTATATGTTTTTCATTATTTCATGCGCTTAGTTTTCCTGGTTTAACATGGTTTATTAGTGACCAATACATGTTCACAAACCAGATCTCGCAAGCCTAAGGAAACCTTATATCGACATATATACAAGTATCATTTCATATCTTAAGCTGTGTTATTTGAGTCATGTTTTCTCGTATAAAAGAGATCCAATAAACGTTTATATTTCAGGTTTTAATGGCCATGTAAATCCCTAGATGTTGACACATAAACGCACCAACAAAGCATGTGTGAAACAGATTCCAAATAGCCATTTGACATACATATTTATTCCATCATTTCATGCGTTCAATGACTAGGTTTTTAGATTGCATAATAGTGATCAACTAAGTATCCAAAGGCCCGATTTATAGGCTCCTATCTGTGTTGATTCGAGTGACAAAGTAAATCCAGTATCAACCTATCTTTACTTCATGATTTCATGTGATATCTTCTATCATTTATGCTACTTAATAACTCTCTCATTTTTATTCTTTTAGGTAGATACATAATTATCTTTAGACTATATATTCTGGATATTTATGAATATGTTGATGCCGAGATGTAACAACCGTGATTTTAGCAGGTTAGTCTAACTATTAGTTTCGATCTATTTAACTTTTGCTTGGTTTGACTTAAGTGTTTTCTGTGGCATATGTGTGCTTTGGCACTAAATCCCTTTGTGTGACTCTATTGGTGTGTCTTGTGTACTGTTGTTTTAAATAAGTTCATTTTGTTCACTTTGGTGACGTGGAAATGACTTGTATGGTTTTGTGTTCGGGGTTTTGCGAAATGAGTTGTGTTCAAGTTTGTGAGCGTTGGTAAATTAAGTGGTGTTCGGTTTTATAGGTTATATTAATAATGAGTGTAAAATTCTATTTTTGGTAACTTTGTTTTGAAAATGATAATTATTCAAGTTGTCGTAAAATGAAGAATTACCGCGTAAGATGTTAGGTTTCGGTATAAGTTTTTATAAAATATCAAGAGTACAAGGTTTTAAGTGTAATAATTATTATTAATAAAAAATAAAAAATAAAATATATATTAAAGGGATCGGCCGAATATGGGTTTTAGGGGAAAAAAGAAACAAAATTTTCGTCCAATTATAATTAGGGTTATCTAGAATGATCATATGGGTAGTATAAATACAAAACCAAAACCCTCTCACCCTTTTTTTTTTAGATATACGGTCGACCAAAGGGGAGGAACGGAGAAAAAATTAGGGTTTCATTATTGTGAAGAAAAACAAGCTTAAGGTATGCCTAGTAATCCCTAATTCATTTTAAAATTCATTTGATTCATGTAATACAAGTTATGATGGATCTAGGGTTTATGTTACTTCTGTAAATTTAATATATATAACATGTTGGGATCAATAATTAATAATATTATGATGATTGGTGAAGAGATTAGGGTATAAAACATGTTAGTTAATGAGTTAGGGTTTGGACAAATTCATAGGGCTGTAAAGATACGAAGATATTTAATAGATGGATATGAGTTATTACATGAATCTTGATTCTAAATTGTATTTCAGAGAGCGTGCTTTCCAAAAAGTTCGGCCACAAGCAATTTCGAGGTGCGGAAGTCAGTCTAATGATTTTTACAAGTAAAGATGTCAAAACTGTTAAACCGGGACAGATTTAGGTTAAAAGTATTGAGGTAAAAACTGGTTTTAAAAGAGTAATTTGGGTTAGCCCTTCTGGATAAATTGAGTTCTATATTCCCTTTGACTTCCACGCGAAAATTAGCCGATAATAAGTTGTGCAAGTATGGTTGTTGGGTCAAAACATTTTGGTGTGCGTTCAGATCCGAATCTGGATAGTTTTCAAGTTTGATTTTTCATAGAGTACTTGTATGTGTTTTTAGTGCATGGCCTTCTGGGAGTAGTTTTTATGCTCATGAGGGACCATGGTAAATTTTTGGTATGAGTTGTGGAGTTTATTTTTTCATGATTTTATGTGGGTAAAAGTACCCCAAAAATCTGCGTATTCTGGAAAAGTATATGCAAGGGATTTAGTTAGTGTAAGTGTTTGGTAGTGGTTAGTATGGAGTCTAGGTGATCCATGGTGGTTTACATGAACCTTAGACATCCATCATATGTGTGATACATGGACTATAGCTTTTAGCTTGGTCGCGTGTAATGTGATCTTATTTTGTTGTATAGATTTGTGATTGATAATTGGAAGCTGCAAAGTTTGAGGTGAGTTTCATAGTCCCATTTTTACTTTGTTTTAACTTGGGATGGGAATGATGCTTGTGTTGAAGTATTTTTGAGTTACTGTGATTATGTGGTCGTCAAATGCATGGACTTGTAAGTGTTATTATACGTGTACTGCATGTTATGAGATTATTGTGTGGTGATTCTGTGTGGTCCATTTGGAGGGTAGCTATGCTCCCATTATCCAATTGGAGAGTAGTAGCTCTACTCACTATTATTCTGTGTGGTCTGATCAGAGGGTAATGATTACCCATTATTGTAAACTTGGATCGTGGGCGCGTTCCGTCCCAAATTGATGTTGGATATTGATATTTGGATCGTGGGCACGTTCCGTCCCTTATGTCCCGTTTGCTGGTTAGTTGGTTGTGATTACATGCTAGTTGTATAATAACTATTTTTACTGTCCTGCTATGTTTTATAATCACAGTGAACTGGTTGCCTGAGATATATTGTGTGTCTTAAACCTATGAACCTCACCAACATTATGTTGACGTTTTTAAGCATCATTTTCAGGTGAGCATTCTAAGGCTAAGGTAGAGGGAAGCGACTAGACGAGACTTAGTTGCATTTGAGAACGATTTATCTTTATTTTTGATTTGAATATGTTTGATTCTGATTGTGATACCTTTGGAGATTTGTTTTGGTTATTTTTCTTTTGGGGTATCGTTACGACACTTTGTGTCTGTACTTTGCTCTATTTTTGTGCATGTAGTAATTCTCTATTTAGACACCATGTGTTGTGATGATATCCATGAAGTTACACTCGCGTTTCCGCCTTGGCGAGGTGTGACAGATTGGTATCAGAGCCTTGGTTATAGAGAAGTAGGTGGTTGAACCTAGACTATAACCTAGGAGTCCCTCATATAGTTGCATTTAGGGCTTATGTATAAGTATGGTATTTTATATGTCTATTTTTTTAAGTTTGTGAGAGGTTTTGTCGAGTTTTGGACGCCTATTGAACCGCCATACTTAGTATTATATATGTCACTTTTAGCATGGCACCTCTCGCGCGTAGCAAGTTTCGTTGGACTATCGTTGTCGCTACTGGCTGCAAGAGGATTGGTAGCTTGAAACGAACTAACAAGAGGACCTTAGTTCCTGCCAGCATGTGTCCATGTAAGATCGAGGAGAAGATGACTTTAGTGAACGTGGGTGGAAAGGAGATAGAAAGGTACAAGACAAAGGTGACCAATAAAGACGGCTACATTATTAGGTACCCTAGAAAGTGTCCCAAATTCCTAGAAGATGGAGGAGAGGTTTGGGCTGAGCCTCATAATCTGTATGGGTTTGTGGACCATATAGAGGAGGAAGAAAGGAACCTCAGGAGTGGTTTTGCCAGTCGTCCACTACCACAGAACGAGGGAAACCGGAATGGATGGATAAGTGAAGAGGAAGAGTACGAAGTGGATTCAGATCTAGAGTCTACGGCAAGTAGTAGATTTAATCCGAGTTGAATGAGAGGGGAAAACGTTAGGTTGGAGCTCGAGCCATGTGCGATTCTGTTTGGTTTAGTGTTATGTTTTGGGATGTCTTCTGTTGATTTTTGATGTTTAGTATTGTGTTGGATCGCGAATTTCTTTGAATTCTGGGATTTTACCCGAGTAATTAATAATAAGGCTTGAGCGAGTTTGAATATTTTATGTGTGTGATATGTATTAATGGGTGTATTATATGATGTTAATTTTTGAGTTTGTGTATTTGTAATTGTGAGGTGTTATTATTGTTAGGCGTGGTATTGGAAGCGAGTACACATGTGAAATGATACATCTATAATTATGGGTGGCCAACATAATTATAAATGTATCACGACACATGTGAACTTATGGCCAATGCTACGTTGACCAATGATGACATGCTTACGTGTAGTAGGATTAAGTTTAACCTTGATATTTGTGTTAATTGTCCCATTTGATGGGGAGTACTTGTGTTAAGTAAGAATGTGTATTCGTGAACTTCGTGAACGGCCCCTAATGGTATTAACGACCTGTGTGTCCAGGAAATGGCACCAAAAAGACCGAGAGCCCTATTACTAAGTCACCAATGAGTGGAGCCTACCGGACGCCGATGAAGCGGACGCCGAAGAAGCGAAAGCAGGCGCCCACTATTGGAGAGAGTAACCCCATCTTCCAGCAAATGATTAATCAACAACTAGAAGCTCTACTGCCAGAGATCGTTAGCCATGTGAGCGCACAGATGGGTGATGGTGGTCAACCTAATGGTGCTGGAAGTGGTGGGGGTGGCAACAACGGATGCTCCTACAAAGAGTTTATGGCTTGTAAGCCCAAAGAGTACGATAGTAAGGGTGGTGCGATAGCGCTCACTCGATGGATAGAGAAGATGGAAGCAGTAATGGATATTAGTGGCTGTGCTGAAGCCCAAAAATTCAAGTATGCAACAAGTTCTCTGATCAATAAGGCTTTGACTTGGTGGAACACGCAAGTCCAAGCTAGGGGTAGGGTTGCTGCGATGGGAATAACTTGGGAAGATTTCAAAGCCTTGATGATGGAGGAGTTTTGCCCAAGGAATGAGATGCAGAAATTGGAGGAAGAATTTTGGAACCATGCAATGGTTGGAGCTAATCACGCGGGGTATACTGACAGGTTCCATGAGTTAGCTAAGTTGGTCCCTCACTTGGTAACTCCTGAGTCGAAGCGTATCGATAAATACATTCGTAGGTTGGTTCCACAGATTCGTAGCATGGTTAGGGCTACAGAACCCGTGACACTCCAGAGTGCTATTCAGAAGGCTGGAGCACTAACTGATGAAGCGGTTAGGAGTGGGGTACTCGCGAAGACAAGTGAGAAGAGGAAGGAGGAGACTGAAGCAGGTAAGCAGGTTAGTTCTGGTGTTGACAATAAGAGAGCAAGGAATGGGAGAGGGTTCATAGCGGTGAATCCTGTGGTGGCAGCGAGTCCTGCGATGGCTGCTACTCCGGCTGTGACAGGAAACACAGACAAGAGGGGCTACACTAGTTCTGCTCCCAAATGTGTTAAATGCAATGGTTATCATCATAAGCAGGCTGCGTGTCGTACGTGCTTCAAGTGTAACAAACCTGGACACTTTGCTAGAGAATGTCGTACGGTGATTACTCAAGCGACTCCAATCGACTCGGTTGGTGCAAGGTATAATCGTAGGGCGTGTTATGAGTGTGGAAGTACAGATCATCTCCGAAATGTGTGTCCCAAGCTGAACAGGGCACCTGGTCAGGCGGGAAACAGGTTGGCCATTGAAGGATGCCAAGGGCAAGGGTACTACAAGAATGCAGCTAGGGGAAAGGCGTTCACCATAAATGCGAACGAGGCGCGTCAAGACCCGCACGTCGTTACTGGTACTTTCTCTCAAAATGGTCATTATGCTTATACTTTATTTGATACGGGTGCGGATTATTGCTTTGTGTCCACTGAATTTGCTAAATTATTGAATGTTGAACCTAGTGAACTTAGGTCTAGTATTGTGATTGAGATAGCTAGCGGTAGGGAGGTAGAGGTTGACAAGGTTATTCGTGGGTGTACTATAGTGTTAGAGGGCATTTCGTTTATGATTGACTTGATATCTTTTGGACATGGGAGTTTTGATGTGGTGATAGGGATGAGCTGGTTGTCTAAACATAAGGCCGAGGTTGTATGCCATGAAAAGGTAGTTCGTATACCTTTAGAGAATGGTGTTATACTTCGAATACAAGGAGAATGCTTAGGGACTGATTTGAAATCCCTTAAGAATGCAAAAGCCAAAGAACTTAAAATAGAAGAGATTCCTGTGGTGTGTGAATTTCCTGGCGTCTTTCCTGAAGACTTGTCTGGGTTGCCTCCAATCCGTCAGGTTGAATTCCGTATTGAATTGATTCCTGGAGTGGCACCTGTGGCGAAATCCCCATATCGTTTAGCACCCTCTGAGATGCAAGAGTTGTCCGAGCAGTTGCAAGAACTTCAGGATAAGGGGTTTATCCGACCCAGTCACTCTCCGTGGGGAGCACCGGTGTTATTTGTTAAGAAGAAGGATGGTTCGTTCCGGATGTGTATCGACTATCGGGAATTGAAAAAGTTAACTGTTAAGAATCGGTATCCTCTTCCTAGAATCGATGATCTCCTTGACCAGCTGCAAGGTTCTCGATTCTTTTCGAAGATAGATCTACGTTCTGGTTATCATCAGTTAAGAGTGTATGAGGAGGATATTCTGAAGCCTGCTTTTAGGACTCGTTATGGACACTTTGAGTTTATGGCTATGCCATTTGGGTTGACAAATGCACCTGCGGTATTCATGGATCTAATGAATCGCATTTGTAAGCCTTATTTGGATAAATTTATGATAGTGTTCATCGATGATATATTAGTCTACTCTAAGACTGAGAAGGAGCATGGAGAGCATTTGAAGTTGGTCCTTAAATTGCTGGAGAAGGAGAAGTTGTATGCTAAGTTTTCAAAATGCGATTTTTGGCTTAGAGAAGTACATTTTCTTGGTCATGTAGTTAATAGTGAAGGTATACATGTAGACCCTAGAAAGGTCGAAGCGGTTAAGAATTGAAAGGCTCCTACGACGCCGTCAGAGATACGTTCCTTTTTAGGATTGGCAGGGTATTACAGACGATTTATCAAAAAATATTCGAAGATTGCCAAACCCCTCACATTGTTGACCCAGAAGAATAAGAAGTATGCCTGGGGAGAGGAGCATGAGATGGTTTTTCAGATATTAAAGGATAAATTGTGCAATATACCTATTCTGGCGCTTCCAGACAGACCAGAAGACTTTGTGGTGTATTGTGATGCGTCGAAACAAGGTTTTGGATGTGTACTAATGCAGAGAGGGAAAGTGATAGCCTATGCATAACGACAACTCAAGGTTCATGAGATGAATTACACCACTCATGATTTAGAGCTTGGTGCGGTAGTGTTCGCCCTCAAGAATTGGAGACATTATCTGTATGGCACAAAGAGTGTTGTTTATACGGATCATAAGAGTCTTCAGCATATCTTCAGTCAGAAGGAGCTGAATATGCGACAGAGAAGATGGATTGAATTGTTTAGTGATTATGATTGTGAGATTCGCTATCATCCTGGAAAGGCGAATGTGGTAGCTGATGCGTTGAGTAGAAAGGAAAGGATTAAGCCTAAGCGTGTGCGAGCTATGTGCATGACCTTGCAATCGGGAATCAAGAGGAAGATATTTGCAGCACAAGAGGAATCCCTCAAGGATAAAAACGCAACAGCTGAGATGCTGCGTGGGTTGGATCAACAAATAGAGAAAAAGGAGGATGGTGGATTATATTTCTTGGATCGGATATGGGTTCCGATGGTGGGAGATGTAAGAAGGTTGATCATGGACGAGGCTCATAAAACGAGATACTCAATTCATCCAGGATCTGACAAGATGTATTTTGATCTTAGAGATGCTTATTGGTGGCTAGGGATGAAGAGGGAAATAGCCGAGTGTGTTAGTAAGTGTCTGACTTGTTTGAAAGTTAAGGCTGAACATCAGAAACCCTCTGGATTACTACAACAACCGCCGATCCCTGAGTGGAAATGGGAGAATATAACGATGGATTTTATTACCAAGTTGCCTCGAACAAGTAATGGGCATGACACGATATGGGTCATAGTGGACAGGCTGACGAAGTCTGCACATTTTCTGGCCATTCGTGAGGATTATAAGATGGAGAAGCTGGCAAGAATTTATATCAGTGAGATTGTGGCACGACATGGTGTGCCAGAGTCTATTATATCTGATCGCGACAGTAGGTTTACCTCGCGGTTCTGGCAGTCACTACAGAAGGCTTTGGATACACGTTTGGATATGAGTACAGCTTATCATCCACAGACGGATGGGCAAAGTGAGCGAACGATTCAGACTTTAGAAGATTTACTTAGAGCATGTGCTATCGATTTTGGAGGAAGCTGGGATACTCATTTACCTTTGGCTGAGTTCTCCTATAATAACAGCTATCATTCCAGTATTAGGTGTGCGCCGTTTGAAATGTTGTATGGGAGGAAATGTAGATCACCTGTTCTGTGGGCAGAGGTTGGGACAAGCCAGCTAATTGGCCCTGAACTAGTACAAGAGACTACGGATAAGGTTTATCAGATTAAGGAAAGACTTAAGGCAGCAAGGGATCGCCAAAAGAGTTATGCGGATAATCGCCGTAAGCCTTTAGAGTTTAGTGTTGGTGATATTGTGATGCTGAAAGTGTCCCCTTGGAAGGGTGTTGTGCGTTTCGGTAAGAAAGGCAAATTAGCACCAAGATATGTAGGACCGTTTGAGATTACGGAAAGGATTGGACTGGTGGCATATCGATTGAAGTTACCTGAGGAGTTAAGTGGTGTGCATGATACTTTTCACGTATCTAATTTAAAGAAATGTTTGGCGGATGCTAGTCTGCATGTGCCATTAGATGAGATTAAGGTTGACAAGACCCTTCATTTTGTTGAAGAACCTGTTGAGATTATGGACCGAGAGGTCAAGAGTTTGAAGCATGGTAAGATAGCGTTAGTAAAAGTGCGTTGGAATTCGAAGCGTGGTCCTGAGTTTACTTGGGAGCACGAGGATCAGATGAGGTCTAAGTACCCAAATTTGTTTGCTGATGTGGTTGGTGAGACAAGTAGCTAAATCTCGGGATGAGATTTCCCTAAGTGGGGGATGATGTAACAACCGTGATTTTAGCAGGTTAGTCTAACTATTAGTTTCGATCTATTTAACTTTTGCTTGGTGTGACTTAAGTGTTTTGTGTGGCATATGTGTGATATACGTGTGCTTCGACACTAAATCCCTTTGTGTGACTCTATTGGTGTGTCTTGAGTAGTGTTGTTTTGAATAAGTTTATTTTGTTTACTTTGGTGACGTGGAAATGACTTGTATGGTTTTGTGTTCGGGGTTTTGCGAAATGAGTTGTGTTCAAGTTTTTGAGCGTTGGTAAATTAAGTGGTGTTCGGTTTTATGGGTTATATTAATAATGAGTGTGAAATTCTATTTTTGGAAACTTTGTTTTGAAAATGATAATTATTCAAGTTGTCGTAAAATGAAGAATTACCGCGTAAGATGTTAGATTTTGGTATAGGTTTTTATAAAATATCAAGAGTACAAGGTTTTAAGTGTAATAATTAATATTAATAAAAAAATAAATAAATAAATAAATATATTAAAGGGGGCGGCCGAATATAGGTTTTAGGGGAAAAAGGAAACACAATTTTAGTCCAATTATAATTAGGGTTATCTAGAATAATCATATGGGTACTATAAATACAAAACCAAAACCCTCTCACCCTTTTTTTTTAGATATACGTCGACCAAAGGGGAGGAACAAGGAGAAAAAATTAGTGTTTCATTATTGTGAAGAAAAACAAGCTTAAGGTATGCCTAGTAATCCCTAATTCATTTAATAATTGATTTGATTCATGTAATACAAGTTATGATGGATCTAGGGTTTATGTTACTTCTGTAAATTTAATATATATATATAACATGTTGTGATCAATAATTAATAATATTATGATGATTGGTGAAGAGATTAGGGTATAAAATATGTTAGTTAATGAGTTAGGGTTTGGACAGATTCATAGGGCTGTAAAGATACGAAGATATTTAATAGATGGATATGAGTTATTACATAAATCTTGAGTCTAAATTGTAGTTCAGAGAGCGTGCTTTCCAAAAATTCTGGCCACGAGCAATTTCGAGGTCCGGAAGTCAGTCTAATGATTTTTGCAAGTAAAGGTGTCAAAACTGTTAAACCGGGACAGATTTAGGTTAAAAGTATTGAGGTCAAAAGTGGTTTTAAAAGAGTAATTTGGGTTAGTCCTTCTGGAAAAATTGAGTTCTATATTCCCTTTAACTTCCACGTGAAAATTAGCCGATAATAAGTTGCTCAAGTATGGTTGTTGGGTCAAAACATTTTGGTGTGCGTTCAGATCCGAATCTGGATAGTTTTCAAGTTTGATTTTTCATAGAGTACTTGTGTGTGTTTTTAGTTCATGGCCTTCTGGGAGTAGTTTGTATGCTCATGAGGGACCATGTTAAATTTTTGGTGTGAGGTGTGGAGTTTATTTTGTCATGATTTTATGTGGGTAAATGTACCCCAAAAATCTGCGTATTCTGGAAAAGTATATGCAAGGGATTTAGTGAGTGTAAGTGTTTGGTAGTGGTTAGTATGGAGTCTAGGTGATCCATGGTGGTTTACATGAACCTTATACATCCATCATATGTGTGCTACATGGACTATAGCTTTTAGCTTGGTCGCGTGTAATGTGATCCTATTTTGTTGTATAGATTTGTGATTGATAATTGGAAGCTGCAAAGTTTGAGGTGAGTTTCATAGTCCCATTTTTACTTTGTTTTAACTTGGGATGGGAATGACGCTTGTGTTGAAATATTTTTGAGTTACTATGATTATGTGGTCGTCAAATGCATGGACTTGTAAGTGTTATTATACGTGTACTGCATGTTATGAGATTATTGTGTGGTAATTCCATGTGGTCCATTTGGAGGGTAGCTATGCTCCCATTATCCAATTGGAGAGTAGTGGCTCTACTCACTATTATTCTGTGTGGTTTGATCAGAGGGTAATGATTACCCATTATTGTGAACTTGGATCGTGGGCGCGTTCCGTCCCAAATTGATGTTGGATATTGATATTTGGATCGTGGGCACGTTCCGTCCCTTATGTCCCGTTTGCTGGTTAGTTGGTTGCGATTACGTGCTTGTTGTATAATAACTATTTTTACTGTCCTGCTATGTTTTATAATCACAGTAAACTGGTTTCCTGAGATATATTGTGTGTCTTAAACCTATGAACCTCACCAACATTATGTTGACGTTTTTAAGCATCATTTTCAGGTGAGCATTCTAAGGCTAAGTTAGAGGGAAGCGACTAGACGAGACTTAGTTTCATTTGAGAACGATTTATCTTTATGTTTTGATTTGAATATGTTTGATTCTGATTGTGATACTTTGATGTCTTTCAACTAGTACTTTATGTTTTATTGAGGATACCTTTGGAGATTTGTTTTGGTTATTTTTCTTTTGGGGTATCGTTACGACACTTTGTGTCTGTACTTTGCTCTATTTATGTGCATGTAGTAGTTCTCTATTTTGACACCATGTGTTGTGATGATATCCATGAAGTTACACTCGCGTTTCCGCCTTGGCGAGGTGTGACACGAGAGAACAAGAACAAACATAGGTATACCTTGGGATGATTTGAAGGAAGCAACAAGCACAAAAGACTCCAAGATCAGAACCTGGTCGAATCTAAACAAGCACCCTCGAACCCCAAACATTACCACGATTCACCACAGCTTGCTAAACCCTTGCACGCCCCCTTGTACCACCTTTTTACTCGAATGAATGAAGAAGTAAAGCTGCCGTCACTTAGGTTATATTCTAGGGTTTAGTGTGTATTTTGGAATGAGAAGATCAGTTGAATGAAGAGTAGATAAAGGGAGATGGGGCTGGCATTTCTGGCCGAATAAAGTGGGGAGTCAAAATGACCATATCTTCATTTCAAAATGATAATGTATGTAGACATATCTCATACTACTAGTTAGGTACAGAATTTAAATAGTTTTGGCCCAATGCATCACTCTTTAGACGTGTGCTAAATATTTAAAATATCATGCATACTTAGTCTCATAGGTTTATAAGTTGTGCACCATATTTAAAAATATTTTGACCTATGGATCGTGTGATATAAGACTTAATTCTTCCATGTATATGTCGATTTTATGTGGCTTAGATTATGGGCTTTTATATTTTGATATTCTCTCAAGTTAAAATGATTTGTTAATTAAGTTGTGTTCATATACAAAGTTCAAATTAGCCACAGATTTTAGGAACCATGCTTTAGGGTTTTATAGGGTCCCACAAAAAATACCACTTACTCACAAAAAAAGAAAAGAAAGACGAATGGCACCAGCCATTTGAATGGCGAAGGTGCAATTGGCGAGCAAATGACATGTTTGGTGGTAAGGTTTTGGCGGCGCCAAAAGGAACCATAGGGACGAATGGCACGTTAATTGATTGCCTCACCGTGCACTCTAAGAGTATGTGTAATAGGGAGTAAAATTAAATGATGCATACATGATTCGCCCCACCCACGCGTACTCCTTTAAACTTTTCCCTCCACTCATGCGTTGGTGACCAATTTTGAGCACAGGTCGGTCGTTTGATCGAACGACATGTGATGTTGGTTGTGTGTGTGATTTTGGTTTTTATGGGGTATATTTGTGTATAAGTGAGGTATGTTAATTTGGATGGTAAAGTTGATAATCTTATTACACATTGTTAATGGTGAAGTGAAAATATGATGTGACACATAGATTTAAGAAAAGAGAAATAACTTGTGTATTAACTTGATAAATAAAGAGTTTGTACAAATCAATAAATAGACAATATTACTAAGTGATGCCCTAATCTTAGATGGGCTAAATGGGCCAACATATCGGGCCATATTAACTAACATCTCCCCTCAAACTTACAATGCTGCAGCGAGAAACATTGAGAGTTTTTTCAGATAGAAAACGAAAATGCGGACCATAGTGAGGCTTAGTAAATATATCTGCAATCTGTAAAGCAGATGGAACATACGGCAAAGAAATGGTGCCAGCCTGAAGATGGTTACGAGTGAAATGACAATCAATCTATATATGCTTGCTCCTTTCATGAAAAACAGTGTTGCGCGCAATCTGAATAGCACTGCGATTATCACAATATAATGGAGTAGGACTAGTAATACGAACACCCATATCTGCAAGTAACCAACGTAACCAAACAATCTCGCTAGTAGTCACGGCCATGGCACGATACTCGGCTTCAGTGGAAGATCTCGAAAGAACATCTTGTTTCTTAATCTTCCACGAGATAAGCGAATCTCCAAGAAAAACACAAACCCACTTGTTGACTTTCGAGTGACATAATCACCAGCCTAATCAGCATCACAATAAGCACGCAAGTCTAAAGAAGACGTAGAAGGAAATAAAAGTATCTGAAACTGAGTACCTCGAAGATACCGAAGAATCTGTAAAACAGCAGCCCAATGAACTATAGTAGGAGCAGCAACAAACTGATTAACAATGTGGACAACATAAGCAATATCTGGACGAGTCACTATAAGATAAACCAAACTCCCAACAATAGTGCGATATAAACTAGGATCAGGTAAAAGGATCACCATCAGTAGGAGTATATTTTGCTTTAGCATCAAGATAAATGTCGGCAATCTTATTGTCTGTCATTCTGGCACGATCAAACAAAGCAACCTCAATACCAAGAAAATAACGTCGTAAACTGAAATTTTTCATAGCAAACCGATGAGACATCTCTGCCATCAACAATTCAATTCCATCACAATCATCTCTATAATCATATCATCAACATACAAGGATAACATAATACGTCTAGCACTTGAACGTTTAGCAAATAATGCGTAATCATGATGGCTAGAGACAAATCCAATAGAAGTAACAATTGTGGAAAACTTTTCATACCAAGTACGTGGTGCCTATTTGAGACCATAAAGAGCTTTCCGGAGCTTACAAACTTCACCTGACTGATGAGGAACGCCAGGAGGTAGTGTTATATAAACTTCTTCATTTAGGTCACCGTTCAAGAAGGCATTCTTGACATCCATTTGAGATATTTTTCATTGAAAACTAGAAGCCACTGCAATCAAAGTTCGGAAAATTTTCATTTTTGAAACAGGAGCAAATGTCTCTTCATAATCCATGCCATACTCTTGAGAGTAACCTTCAGCAACAAGTCGAGCCTTATATTTTTCAATTGAACCATTAAACTTGGTTTTAAATTTGTAGACCCAACAAGAGCCAATAGCACGCTTGCCTGATGGCAAAGGTACCAAGTCCCACGTGTGAGTCTGATGCAATGCAGTAAGTTCCTCAGCCATCGCATCCTGCTAAAGTGGATCACAAACAGCTTCCGTATAGGACACATGCTTATAAAGACTATGTACAGAAGCAACAAAAGAAGCAAATGAACTAGAATAACAAGAATAAACAAAATCATCCTTTTTTGTGAACTTACGAATATGTGTGGGTCGAACATTTGGAGGAGGAATTGATGCAACTTCAGGCGATGATTGGGTAGACATGGTGGGGGGTTGATTGATGGTCGATGTAGCCTCAGGATTTGTAACTGGTGGTGTTTCAGTAGTGGTGGTGGTTTCAGGAGGTGTACCTGATATTGGTGGTGTTTCAGTAGTGGTTGGTGTGAGGTTGTTTAAGAGACAAGTTCTGGTATATTGGGTGACACAACAGGTGTATGTTCTTCAAAGGGATCAATTTTTATGAGTTCAGATTGTGTCAAATTATGTGAACTGGCAGGAACAAAATAGTATGGAATGTGCTCTAAAAACTCAACATGGCGTGATGTATACAACTTTAGACCGACTGGATCATAACATCGATATCCCTTTTGACTAACACCATAACCCAAAAACACACATAAAGTGGACTTTGAAGATAATTGTGTACGCTCGACATGTGGTTTTAGGACAAAACAAGTACAACCAAATACGCGCAGTGAGGAATAATCAGGCGAAGTTCCATACAAGTTTTCACAAGGGGATAAACCAGAATTATGTGCAGTTGGGATTCTAGTAATCACATATGTAGCTGTAAGAACAACTTCTCCCTAAAATACACTAGGAACATCAACATAAAACAAAAATGATCTAGCTGTCTCAACAAGATGATGATGCTTCCTTTCAGCAACACCATTTTGTTGAGAAGTGTCCGTATAAGAGGTCTGATATATAGTCTCATCCGATTTAAGTAAACCAACAAACTCACTAGAAGTGTATTCTCCTCCCAAATCACAGAGAAACCATTTTATGACTGTCGAATGTTGAGTTTTCACAAGAGCTCTAAATTTTTTAAAAACTGTAAGAAAATCATACTTGTGCTTCATCAGATAAACCCAAGTATATCGAGTGAAGTCATCAATAAATGTAACATAATATCTGGAACCTCTTTTTGTGGATACAGGAGAAGGTCCCCACACATCAGAATGCTATAGATCAAATGGAGCATTAGAAAAGGAAACACTATTACTAAACGGTAATGCTGAGAACTTAGCAAGTTTACAATCACTACAATCAGAAATATCATGAGCGTTTAGCTTTCCTAGCGCTCCTGTAGATGTTAAAAATCGTAAGCGAGAACCAGAGACATGACCCAACCGAGAATGCAATAAATAAAATGTTGAAGAAGAACGGTTCAACCAAAAAGAAGACAAATCCACACTAGATGATGCGGTCTCATTAATATCTCTAAAGTGATCCAAAACATAAAGATCTCCTTGCCTGTGACTTGTCCCAACCACTTTCTGTGTTTTCCGGTCATATGTAGAACAATCGGAAACAGAAAATTTGACATCACATCTAGAATAACAAATTTTACTGACAGAAGCAAGATTCATAGTAAGGCTCGGTATGTAGTAAATATCAGATAAAGCAACAGATGGTGTATCAACCGAACTAGCGCCTACTAATGGCATAGAATCACCATTTGCGGCCACAATTGATTTCGAAGAATTAGGATTCAACGAAATGAATTGTGACAGAAGATGAGACATGTGATGAGTAACAATTGAATATTCAAAGTGAAGTAGAAACAATCCCAATTAATTTGAAAACTTTGAAATAAAAACTTAAATCAGCTGTTAGCATCGAACTAACCAATCAAGGTAGCAATCATACTTTATTCAAACAGGACCAGCAAACATATTAGCATCAAACGAACGTCTTTTTTTTTACTCGACGACAAAATTGCAACGACAATCGATCAAACCGACATGCCGTATAACCTTGCTCTTGATATCATATAGATTTAAAAAAAAAAAAGAGAAATAACTTGTGTATTAACTTGATAAATAAAGAGTCGGTACAAATCAATAAATAAACAATAAAACTAAGTGATGCCCTAATCTTAGATGTGCTAAATGGCCGACATATCGGGCCTTATTAACCAACAATAATATCTATTGGTCACCACTATGTTCAACCTAACCACTAATCGGCTAATTGCTAGTAACTTAAGAGTGCGACAAGTTTATTCTACATAATATTATACATTAAAAGCTCCTAAACATTTTTTAAACGCTCGTGGCCAAATATATATCTGGTGCAATTATCAATCCACATCTACTTCGTTGCACACTTGCACTTCTAACTCTACATGGACAAGAAAACATGAATTTGGTACATACAGTTGATTACAATAAATATGTTTCTAGTTTCAAAGTATAACTTATTTCATGTGCAAAAGTTGTCATCAATTAATTTGGATCGCATATACCATGCATATAACACACAAGTTGATCCAGCCATCTTTTTGTGGTCACACGTAGCACAAATATGCTCCAAGGAATACTAGCGGAGACAATGGTTTGATAGTCTCAACAACTCGAAAACAACGAAACCCATATATTCAATAGTATTGTTTCTCCTATATTTATCGTGCGTGGAGTAAATGCTGCCACGAAACTTGCATAGTCTTTACTCACACTCGAACTTTTATTCGTGTAATATCATCTATCGTCGTGGTTTTCATTATGTCCTCGTGATTCAACAAGCACAATCATCAATCATTCAATGACATATAGACGTGTATCACTGAAAAAAACATATAACCGATCTAAATATATTTGCCAACTATGACGATAAACTTCAAGAAAAAAAGAAGAAGCAAAAGTACTTGATAAAAATCAAAAGGTACTTTAAATAGTTGTAAGGGAGGTAGTTGACCCACTCTATGTTTTTGTAATGTGAGATGCTATATTCATAAAAAATCTACAAAATATTTAAATGATGTGGTATACGTTAATAGGAAGATTTGAATTTGAAATGAAGATAGAGAATTAATTAGAATGATTTTTATTGGTGACAAGTATTTTGTGGAATTTGTTTTTAAATTTTTTGTGAATGTAACGTTTTCCTTTTATAAAAGTGGTAGTTGTAGGGGAAGTAATTGACACACTATGTTTTTATTGGGATACTCCAATGCATATTATTTTTTTAATTTGCAGACATGATTATACAAGCAGGTAATGCAGGATGTGAGCGTGATGCAACCATGTAAAGCATGAAAAATAGTTTCTAAATAAAAAGAAAGAATTTGCAAATCAATTCCTTTCTTAAAAGTGAGAATTAATGTGCTAAAGTTCGGTTTCAGTTGCCTATAAAGTTTTATTTTTGGATTGTGTCAATAAACTATAGTACGGCTTTATACTCCTGCTAGCTAAAGACCGTGAATTTCAAAGGCAGTTCAAAGAAAATGTTTTGGACAATAAAATATGATGAAATAAATCTGGAAAACGTAACAAAAGTACTAAACCAAATACCTAATCAAATGTAACTTAGAGTAAACTGCAAAAATCGTCCCTGTGGTTTTCTCAGATTGCAAAAATCGTCCTTGTGGTTGGCTAATTGCAGGCGGCCTCCCTGTGGAGGAAAATTTTCATCATTTTGATCCCGGGTTTTAACTGGCGTTAAATGAATTCCGTTAGAAGTTACACGTTTAGCCCTTGTGGCCCATGAACATTGCAGCGTCCATCATTTTTTCGTCCGTTTTTACACGTTTTCGTCCGTTTTCGCGTGTTTTCGTCCGTTTTTTTACGATTTACTCCGATTTTTTACGTCTTCATTTGTTTTTTTACGTTTTCGTCCGTTTTTTATGTTTTCGTCCGTTTCTTTACGTTTTCGTCCGTATTTTTTCGTTTTCGTCAGTTTTTTTACGTTTTCGTCTGTTTTTTACGATTTCATCCGTTTCTTTACGTTTTCGGCCTTTACTTTATTTTTGCTCCGTATTTTTACGTTTTTATCGTTTTCTTACGTTTTCGTTTTTTTCTAGGTTTTCATCTGTTATTTTACGTTTAGTCCGTTTCTTACATTTTCGTCCTTTTACGATTTTATCATTTTTATGTTTCGTTCGTTTTCTTACGTTTTCGTTGTTTTTACCTTTTTTTTTTTTCGTTTCATTTACGTTTCTCGTCTTTTCTTTTTTTTTCGTCTTAGTTTGAGTGTGTTTTCGTCCGTTTTTTTATGTTTTCGTCCATTTTTTACGGTTTTCTTACGCTTTCGTCCATTTTCTTACATTTTTGTCCATTTTCTTACGTTATCCTAACATAAGAAAACGTAGAATAATGTACAAAAAACGTACAATATCATATGAAAACGAACGAAAACCTAAAAAAAAGATGAAAGCATAAAAAATTGGATGAAAACGTAAAAAAAATGGAACAAAAATGGACAAAAACTTAAAAAACTGACGAAAACATAAAAAAATGACTCAAACTTAAAAAACGAGCGAAAACGTAAAAAACAGATTAAAACGAAACAACAAAAAAAAGCTTAAGTAAACAAACGAAAATGTAAGAAAACGAATGAAACGTAATAAAACGGATGAAATCGTAAAAAAAAAAGAACGAAAACGTAAAAAAAGGGACGAAAACGTAAGAAAACAGACGAAAACGTAAAAAAACGGACGAAAACGTAAAAATAACAGATGAAAACGTAAAGAAACGGGTGAAATAGTCAAAAACTGACGAAAACGTAAAAAAACGGAGTAAATCGTAAAACACAGACGAAAACGTAAAAAAATGGACGAAAACACGTGAAAACGGACGAAAACGCGTAAAAATAGATGAAATCGTAAAAACAGACAAAAAAAGGATGAACGCTGCAATGGTCATGTACCAAGGGCTAAACGCGTAACTTCTAACGGAATTCATTTAACGCCAGTTAAAATTAGAGACCAAAATGATGAAAACTTTCCTCCACATGGAGGCCGCCTACAATTAGCCAACCACAGGGACGTTTTTTGCAATCTGAGAAAACCACAGGGACGATTTTTGCAATTTACTCTATAACTTATAACTAACATAAAATAAACAGATATTTTCTAATTAAGAGTTACCGTTAAAAACGTTAATAAAAATATGATTGAAATGAGGCAAATATAATTTGTACACAGTTATACGCAAAAGTATATAAAAAATTATAGAAAACGTTGGGTGATTTTGTAATTATTGTTTAAATATTCATTTTTTACGGTTTAAGTATTTATGAATAATTTCTTTAAAGTATTAAATTTAATAGAGTAACTTATATCTAGAAAAAATGAAATTTAATTTTACATAATTAAGAAACTGAAAATAAAATTTAAGGCAAAAGTGGCCTTAATATTACAGTACATTTGATTTTCACAAAGTTTTATCAAAAGCATACGTGAAATTCTTGTCATAACACGATTTCAAGTGAATATCCGGTACTACATTGACTATCTTTACCCTGTTCTGGGAACACAACACACATAAACAACCAACAATCAATAGAAACTATTCCTGTGATAATCAATGGCTGCTGCTATGAGGCATATGGCTGCTAACTTTTTTAAACTGGAAAAGTTTGAAGGTGTTGATTTCAGAAGATGGCAAAAGAAGATGCACTTCTTGTTGTCAAGTATGAATGTGGTCTATGTTTTAACTACACCTATTCCTGAAGATCATGGGGATGATGCTACTATGGAACAGATGCGGAACAGAAGCAAATGGGAGAATGATGACTATGTTTGCAGAGGATTAATTCTCAATGGTATGTCTGATTCTTTATTTTATATCTATCAAAATGTTGAATCTTCTCAAGAACTGTGGGATTCCTTGGAAGCCAAATATATGGCTGAGGATGCATCAAGAAGTAATTTTAACAATTACAAAATGGTTGATTCTAGACATGTCATTGAACAATACAATGAACTTCTTAGTATACTTGGTCGATTCACACAACACAAGATGAACATGGATGAGGCTATTTCAGTATCTTGTATCATCGATAAATTGCCTCCTTTTTGGAAAGATTTCAAGCATATGCTAAAGCATAAGAAGGAGGAATTAACTCTAGTTGAGTTGGGCAGTCATTTGCGCATTGAGGAATCACTCAAAGCACATGAAAGTGACAAGCCAAAGAGCAGCAATGCTGCTGGTCCATCAGTTGTCAATTTGGTAGAGCATAACAACTCCTCCAGGAACAATGACAATAAGGGCAAACGTAAGCATTAGGATAACACCAAAACTGATCATAACAAGAAGTCAAAAGCTACTTGTTGGAAGTGTGGTAAAACTGGACACTTCAGGAAGGATTGTAAGGGTGTTAAGATTGGCAATAAAACCAATGGATCAAGCACGAGTGGATCTGGGAATGGTAATACCAATTCCCTAAAAGGTCAGAATATATTTAATAAGTCTTTTAAGATTTATTATGTTACATATATATCTGAAGTGTACTTTGTGCAGGATGATGATGTTGCGTGGTGGGTTGACTCTGGAGCAACAGTCCATGTGTGTAAAGATAGAAGCTGGTTCAAGACCTACGAGTCAATGAATGATGGTTCTATTCTTCATATGGGAAATGAGTCAACAGCCCTGGTGCATAGAAGAGGATGTGTTGATTTGAAGTTTAGTTCTGGAAAGATTGTTTCTTTGTTTAATGTTTTACATGTTTCTGATATTATGAAGAACTTGGTTTCTAGTAGTGTTTTGAATAATTGTGGCTATAAACAAGTGATTGAATATGATAAGTTTGTTTTGTCTAAACATGGTGTATTTATTGGTTTTGGTTATTTATGTAATCAGATGTTTAGGCTTAACATTGTTCATGATATGGTTAATTCTGCTTTTATGTCGACCTCAAAATTGAATGATTCAACCCTTTGGCATGCTAGACTTGGCCATGTACACTTTAAAAGGATGCAAGATATGTCTAAGGATGGGTTAATCCCAGCATTTGACATGGACACTGAAAAGTGTAAAACTTGTATGATGAACAAAATAACTAAGAAACCATTTCAAAGTGTAAAACGTGAAACTGTGATATTGAAACTGATTCATAGTGACTTATGTGATTTGCATGCTACTCCCTCTTTGGGGAATAAGAAATACTTTGTGACTTTTATTGATGATGCTTCTAGGTATTGCTATGTTTATTTATTGCATACTAAGGATGAAGCATTAGATAATTTAAAATATTTAAAACTGAGGTTGAATTGCAACAAGAGTCTCTAATCAAAAGATTAAGGACTGATAGGGGAGGTGAGTACATGGATACTCTGTATTTCCAGTCAGTTGGTATAATCCATGATACGACTGCCCCCTATACTCCTCAGCAAAATGGTATTTCTGAAAGGAAAAACCGAGTGCTTAAGGAGATGGTTAATTTCATGTTGTCCTATTTTGGGCTGAGTCAAGGGTTCTGGGGTGAAGCTATGTTAACAGCTTGCTATTTATTAAATAGGGTTCCCAACAAAAGGAACAAAACAACCCCTTATGAACTCTGGACTAAAAAGAAACCCAGCCTGAATTATCTTAGGGTGTGTAGGAAATAACCTTCTTGATTGTGTGGTTGATTCGGGTGGTCTTGGTTCATGAAAGATCAAGCTTTCCATGGTGAGTTAGTGAGATGTTAGAGAGAGAGAGAGGGAGACTCTTTGAGAGAAAACTGAATATGTTAGATTCAATGTGTGAAGAGTTCCAACCCTTCCCAAGTGTGGGAAGGGGTTTATATACTTACTACTATTTGGTGCCCCTAGTGGGCTGTGGAGTGAGCTGACAGTGGGGAAAGCCCCGACCCACTCCACAAATATAAATACGACTAAGCTAATACTAATATTACTAATAATACTAAACGAATATATATAAGCCTACGAGCTATATAAATGCTAATTAGATGCTCGGGGTGACCGAACCTTCATATGAATATTTATATTCCTAACAATCTCCCCCTAAGGGAGGTCACCCCGGAAATAATAACTTGAATTCTAGCATTTTGTCTTCTGAACTTGTCTTTATAGCTCGTAGTCTTTGATTCTTCAAAGTCTTGTATCTTTGTGCATTCAGCAGTGTTCGTTAGATGACTGTTTGATTGTCTTGGATGATCTTTGAGTATTCTTCGACTTTATCATCCAACATTTGTTTCCAAGTCATCTTTCAGCAGTATGTTTCCATGTGATGTGTTATTCTTTGAGCCGACATGCTCACACTATTTGGTGTCATGATCTTTAGCATCAGAGTTTGCGGAAGCCGTGTAAAAGGTCTTTTAGGTTGATCATGACATTCTTGAGTTACAATGATGATGTAGTGTGAACATGTGGTAGAGGATTGGCATCTTTACTGCAACCAACTACAACCGCATTCAGCTGCAACTTCAATCAGCTACAACCGCAAACAGCTGCAACAGCAATCAGCTACAATCGCCAGAAGTTCCTGCATACGACAGTTAGCAATAAAACATCCGGTACTTGCAGGTTCGGACTTCGAGATTGTTAACAGCATAGTGTGAAAACTCTCTCTAATCCTTACCAAGACCGTTCCTAATCGAAAACCCACAGAGGGCTTTTTAAGATCGAACCGTAGCACATCAACGATTAGGTGAGTCGCTGGAGATCACTCCACGACTGTAGACCGTTAGAAACTGTCGTGACCACTAAGCGTAATCCATAAAGAATTACCGAAGTGACCTACTTTCAGGGCTGCTTGATGTTGACCCTGGCAGGAATTTCCATTCAATCATTGAGAATTACATTTGTAAATTCCCTCATAAATGTTCTGGCAGATTGCTAAGATCTGCGTAGGACTCTTAAGTTTATAACTGGTGTCCTTAATGTTGAACACCCAGTGTAGAAGTAATTCGTGTTCCTATGAGATCTTTTTATGCATCTCGTGGCTCTAGACTCTATAGTGCGTTTTGATTTAGTGAGCGGAGGCTGGAGAGGACTGTCACCTATTCAATATCATCTAACTCGGAGTGAGAGAGACGATAGGAATGTATTGAACTCCGTGACAATTGAAACAAGAGTCCTTTGAGGGACCTTGAGTGGCTAAGGAGGGTTGTGCAGCGTATCACTGGGTCCATGATACTTTGTCTTCAATGCCAGCAATCAACTAAGTGATTCTGACAGCATATGTATTGACCCGGTTTCTGCCTAAGTTGTAAGGAGGGCTATTTCTTTTCACCCTTTATCTTTACAATTCTTTTTCATTCTTCAACCCCTTCAGTGCTTACCGAGACTTCCTTACTAGTACCTTGTTGGGTTTGTTCCAGTACTAGCTCCATCTCAGTCGGCACTCTTCCCATATCCACTTTTCTCCTTTTTAATCATACCTAAGGACTTCTACACTAACTAGTGGATTGTCCCTGGGTAGATCCCTCCGGCTCTGGCGGGATCGTGGGAATTTGAGCCTAACCTAACCATCCTTATAACTCCATACATTAATTAAAATGGTCGGTCTTTGGTATTCTTCCACGATTGCCATAAACCAAATTTTTGAAAAATCTCTCAAAGTGTTCATGATTCTGAAACACATTTTTTTCAAACACTTGAGAGTTTTATATTTTTCAAATGCTCCCCCTCAACATGTGCTCAAATGATTGTTTTATAAATTTGCACATGTCAGGTGAAGCTCGCACTTTTGAATTGATTGATTTTCCAAGAACATGATCATCGCGAGACACGCTTACATCACTAGTAAACTAGCTTGAAATTATTACCCGTCCAGATCACATTCAAGGAAGATCGCTCGAAATCGGTACATTCTACTCAGACACGTCCTTTGCGAGACACGCTTACATCACCAGATAAACTGGCTTGAAATTATTACCCGTCCAGGACATGTCCTTTCGACTACTGACTTTAGCTATCGTCAATTCATTGGTGAAGTCTGAGCCTTGCTCACATAAGATGCATGCCAAATCCTTTGCTCCCCCTCAATAAGTGCATTGGTATACAAAAGAGTTTAGCACTTACTGGAGAGCTTACTTTCTCATTCAAAACATTTTGCTCCCCCTCAATATGTGCCTTGGTATACAAAAGAGTTTAGCACATATGGGAGAGCTTACACTTAACTCCAAAACATCACATTTTCATCAGGTTTCATATTTAAATCACATTCTCTCCCCCGATCAAAAATTTCAAACCTTTTGAGATTTGTGATCCCAATTGATTTAAATAATTTAGAAAACATGGGAGAAAATGTGGTCAGGTTTAACATGTTCTGATGATGAAACATACTTTGCTCCCCCTTAATCTAAGAGGGAGATTCACTGCTCATTTTGCACAAGATAACTATTATGACACAAATGATATTGACCTTTTTTGCACAGATGATGTAATCACCCGCTTTTCTGAGTTAGTAGTCAACATCAACTATCCATCCACCAACAAATCTTTCACAAATGTCGTTGATCCCCACTTGGCGAGACCAAAATAGATGAATGGTGGTGGCGGTGGTGAAAGTGTTGTTGTTGTTGTTGTTGCCGAAGTTGTTGTTGAGGTGAATTTCGAGCCAATCAATAGAGTTTGATCGTCTGATCAAATGGTTAGAATGGGAACTGGTACATTCATTTTGGCTATGGAATCTGCATAAGAGTATCAACACAGATATACATACATGCAGATACACTATTCCTAAATAGCTACCCTTCAGCAGCTTGCCACATTATAATACCAAGTTCATCTTATAATCAAACCATAATCAGGAACTACGTCAAACCACTATCTAGCATGAAGAGCAAATAGCAATCATGAACATGGCAATTCACACGGATTTCAATATTCAATTCAGGATCTTAGGAACATGATTCTAACATAATAGCAATCTACCTAAGCGAATCCTGAGAACATATGCACAATATCAACAACAATTAAGCAGCAAACGACCAACAAAAGTCAAATGACATTTGAAACTCATTCACTTAGATCATACAAATGGCAGAGGAACATTCAAGAACATCAAACACAACTGGTTTTCTAACTTCTTTTAGGTTTTGAGTCTTAAAGCATTTTGGGGATTATATGAGGATACCAAAGTAACACAAATGAACCTTTTAGATACATAAAGCTAGGAAACTATAAGCAAATTGCACATAATGTCCTAAACTTTCTAGCAACTAACACACTTGGTCATTTGATATATTTAAGCAAGATCCTCTTCAACTAATTCCCCATTAACTACAAAACCATTTTTAACAAGTATAATTTAACCAATAAATCCGTTTGATGATATAAAATTTGAATTCACTCTCCCCCTCAATCAATGACCCGTATTCTAGTTGAACCTCAACTAAAATCACGCTTAACCCCACAACTCATCAAACAAGAACTGTCATGAGGTTTTGTAGTCGTTGATTGAGTGACAAATTTTATGCATAATCCAATTATAAACAAATTTCATACAACACATATTCACCACGTGTCTCACAAATAATTTTCAGAAGAATCATAGAATGAAAACTATTTGTATGCAAAGAAGACTTCTCTTCTTTTTCAAGAAATGATGCACTGAAACGTACATCAAATCGAAGAAACATGGATATAAAGTAATCCATGCCCAGGTGAACATCACCCAGTTGGAGGAACAACCGTCTTTTTGGCGACGTGCTTTCCCCAGTATGAAGCGCGGGTTGCTATCTAAAGTAATAGCAAGCCATTTAGACATGTTTTAAGAATCCATTTTAACTTCTGCTCGAGCTTCATTTAAAGACCCGTGCCATTATTGAATGACATTTCTAAGTCCGTAAATGTTATCGATAAACAGAAGACATGCCTAGGTGAAACTATTTTTGGTATTTTCTATTTTTCAATTTTTATGGTTTTTCTGGTTTTACGATTCTCTATTTACAATTAGCATGAATTCTATGTATCTATTTACAAAAATGGTATAAGATGTGAAAAAGAATGTAAGAAGCAAAATATATACAAGGATACGAACCAGAAACCATTACTCCTCAGCATTCTGAATCTTCTCCGCATTCATCACTTGACTTGCTGAAGAGCAATGTGAGCACTTTCAATCAGGGAATGATTCTGGCTTTTCACTCTCCCCTAATTAGTGCTCTCCCCCAATCTGACAACCATTCTGATGAACACCCAAAATAGGAAGAAGAAGAAGCCTTTGGATGAACACCCATAATAAGAAGAAGTCTTTTGATAACCAAATGCATGCCGTCTTTAATCTTCTAACACTCCCGTCCTAGAGTGACGCCGTCAAAAACCTTAGGCATCTTTTCGGTAGTTTAAGTTGAGCCTCAACTGAAATCTAGCTTAACCCCACAACTCATCAAACAAGAACTGTCATGAGGTTAAGCTAAACCACAAATTTAAGCCCAGTAACAACTTGATTTCAGCTTAACCTCACAACTCATCAAACAAGAACTGTCATGAGATTAGGTTAAATATCAAGTTGTAAGAAAAGAGCTCAACAATTTTTGAATGTAGAGAAGACTGTAGACTCGACCTTCTTCAAGATTGCCCAATGTGGAGGAACAGAATACCAATCATCTTCATCTCACCAAATGCCTTCCAGTAACCTTACATGTAACCCATCAGCCCGCAGCATACACATGAGATGATAACACCCAACAGAGAATGAAGAATAGACTGACGACTCGACCTTCTTCAGTCTTAAGTATAACACCAAAGTAACAAGTTGAACCACTGATCATCTATAGTATGTATCCATCCTTGGATATTAAGCCCTGATCACGTGAACCTGTTGTGCGTCCTTGATGTACACATTCTCTCTCCCCTGATGGTTACGATTAATCAGCCCATGACGTAACAGTGAAACGTAAATACCAAGGTAACAAGTTGAACCACTGATCATCTCTGCGGTTCTCAACACCGGAATATATGATTAAGCCCAATCATGTGAACCTGTTGTGCGTCCTTGGTGTACACATTTCTCTCCCCCATGATGGTTACGATTAATCGGAATCATCATCATGATGTGTACATGTAGCCTGATGACGTGTACATGAAGCATTGACTAGAAACCCATTGTTGCTGATTATACCAACCCGTGAGACTTTGTCGATTAGCATTCCATGACCATGTTCTTCAACACCTTGATAGACAGAAGAAGTAGTGTTGGAGAACCATGGTTTGCACGACTCCTGAACTGACGTATTCAGGAGTCGTATGACCATTTCTCAATCATCAACAAACATGTAGATTAATATTCACCCTTTCCCCCCCTCAAAAATTGCATATGCCTGCCAACTGCAATTTTTGATGATTGAACTAGTGAATATGAATACCATCAACGGTAAGTAGCTCCACTTGACGGTTCTTGAAGACTGACATGTTGTTTATTCACCCTTTCCCCCCCTCAAAAATTGCATATGCCTGTCAATTGCAATTTTTGGTTGAACAAGTGAATAAGAATATACTCCAATGTGCGCCGATCCACTTTAAGACTGAATAAGCACGGAAAGAGCATGAATCTTGTTGATGAGAATGGCCATTAATAAGAAGACTCCTCTTCTTTTAAAGATAAAGTGCACTCAAGCGTACACTTTTCTTTTCTTTGAAGAACGAAGCCTGAACTGAGGTATTCAGACGTCATTATGTTGAAGAACGAGGCCTGCACTGACTTGTACAGACGTCATTTAATGAAGAACGAGGCTTGAACTGCTGTGTTCAAACGTCATTATGATGAAGAACGAGGCCTGCACTGACTTGTACAGACGTCATAATGTTGAAGAACGAGGCTTGAACTGCTGTGTTCAAACGTCATTATCTCTCTCTTTACTTCTTCTCTCATCTAACTCGTTACCAACCCCATTATCATTCTGTCGGCTTGATGTCGTGACCACTGATGGAGAAAACCCAATATGATGAACTTGATACTGAAGTAATATAACCCGAACTTGTGACTTAAACTTGTACTAATGCGTGACAAAGAGCGGTGTAGAGACTTCGTGCAACATCGAATCCCTAAGTACTCTATACTCTTCAACCAACCAACCATCAAGTATAAGACGTACATCACTTCTTGGATATCCACAACTGCGTGTGACACTGAGCACTACAACGTGACTCCTTAAAGTGATAGTTATTTTGTAATAGGGAGAAAGAAAAAATAACTAGATATCCAAGTCCTTGTCATTGTATTGAAAGCTCGAACAAGGATCTCGAAGAATCTTCATCCAACCTCCCCGATATCTTCAGATGCTAAGTACACGCACCCATGAAATTTCACTTCAGCCTCAAATAAATAATACTGAACTAACCCCGTAGTCACATCTTGACAATTAAATGCCTCGATCCAGCCCTTTATGATGCTTTAACTGAACTTTGATAATGGTTTTAACCCGATCATGGTTAAGAGCGCATAGTCCATCATCACGGAATTTTACAAATCTATGATTTAAACCGAGAAATAAGTTCTTTCGCGGGATTTTACAAAATCAAGAAGAAACCGTGGGACAGTAACCGATTGAATGTGGCGTGACAGATTTGGTTTTGGTGAACATCAGTTTGGGTTAAGAATATTTCGTGAGAATTACAGATCACATCACAACCTTTTAAAACCTTTGGCCAACTAACCAACCTTGAACCCAGATTAGAGACCACTTGATGAAGGAAACCCGATATACCAATACTGAAACCAGAAGAAGAAATCCCCAAATTTGCAACTTAAGCTTGCACTAATGTTGGAAGAACGGTGTAGAGAATTAATGCTCCAAGCAGATCTCTAAGTGCTCAATACCCAACCAAAGTATGAGACATTAACACCTCTTGCGATTATCGACAACGTCAATGACGTGTGACACTGAGTACTCCAGTAACTCTTAAGTGATAGTTACCCCGACTGCTGGTAACTAGATAACCCAAGTCTTCAACTTAAATTTTTCGCACGAGCAAGTTATCATTGAAGGTCATGCATCCAACCAACCCCGACTTCAAGATAAAATAAGTAGACGCCTTCGAGAACTACAACTTCAATCACAAATAAAGAATACCAGATTAACTTCGTGGTCATCTTGTGCTGTTGACTAGCCAAAAAGGAAAAGAAACATGCGCAAATTCTTAGAAGAGCCCATGACTCATAGACAGTCCTATCAAACAAAGCTGTCTGATCCAGCTACTTGGATGTGGAATAGTTGTCGTACTGTGTACAGGATTTTACAGTTCTTGAGATTTATCTGAGAAATAGATTCAAGAACTAACTGCACAACAGTAAGCTTCAAACTGCTGTAGACTGAACCACTGAATCCTGAATCGTTACAATCTGACCCGCTGTAACCGACACTACTAAGATTCAAACCGCTGGAGACTGAACTTCTAGGAAACTTGCGATAATTCTCCCCCTCAAAAAGGACATGAAATGACCTTTTTGCCAAAGCTGAGAGTCCGTGATGTTTGTGAATTTGTCAGGCACACAACATGGAGAGAGACAAATGAAACTACTGCAACGAAGAAGGTGATGAAGACTCTCTTGTAGTAACCCCTTGCTTTCCTCCTCATCAATGGTTTAGCAGATTAATAATTCACTTCAGCTCGTAATATGCCAAAACCGCTTGATGAAATGCATATGACTTTTAAGTGAGTAAAAGGTTAACACATGTCTCCAAACAGATCACCTCTTGTCTTTAAGCCTGACTACCTCTTGAGAAGATCTCGAGCAACAATCCCATTAGAAGCTTGAGAAACAACAATCACTTGATGAAGCTTGAAAAAGAACACGTCCGCGACTTAAACTTGCACTAAATTATGATTAGAACCTATATGGAGCACAACAACGTAACTCCTTTAAATATAGGTAGTGATATATACCCAACCTTCCATCCTTAATTGTATATATCCACTTCATGAACATCCAAGTCTAATCACCTTAAATTACAAATTGTGATTTAGAACCTATATTGAGCACAACAACGTAACTCCTTTAAATATAGGTAGTGATATATACCCAACCTTCCATCCTTTATTGTATATATCCACTTCTTGAACATCCAGGTCTAACCACCTTAAATACGCTCTAGCAAGGGTCAACAAACATCGTGCATCCATCCACCCCGAGATGTTTGTGACACTAAGTACACCAACCCGTGAATTAACAAACCAACCAAGTTACCATAATTTCCCAATTCCTGCTGATCCTGAAGCACAAACTTATCCCGAAAAAGTAGTCAAACCCCGTAAATTATATTTTGTCTAAATCCAAGTCCCGCCTACATATCCAAAATTAATTTTACGGGATTTTACAGCTCTTGAGATTTAAACCGAGAAATCGAATCTTTCGCGGGATTTTCTAAAACCTACAAGAGAAACCGTAAAATCAACACGAACAGTTAATGGTGAAGTGCAATATTAATCTTCGAAATTCAAGTCACAGGAGTCAAATCACAACTTGATCAAATCGCAACAAGTCGAGTCACAGATTGTCAAATTGCAACAAGTCAGATTGCAATCAACCAAGTCACAATAAGTCAAATCGCAAGTGTCAACTCGCAACGTCATATCGTAACTGGTCAAATCGCAATCCGTCAAGTCGCAACAAGTCAAAGCGCAACTGGACAAATAGCAATTAAACAAATTGTAATTCGACAACTATAACTCAAATCGTAAACATCAAATTGCAGGCTCACTCAAGTCGTAGGTACAAATAGAACAATGCTGACGAATCCCCACCTCTGTAATCCCGATGACATTCATAAACTCAAGTACAAGCCGAGACATGTGTATACTCGTGAAGTTTTAAAACAACCAAGGTGCCACTCATCTTGCAAAAATTGTACCAAAAAAAAAATTAATTCAATGTATTGAAAATACATTTGAATAATTCCATTTCAACTCAGTCAAAATTAAGTTTAAGCAACTTAACTTATTTTCTCATACCATTCGCTGCAATCTAAGCACATTGGATGTTGATTCAATACACCAGCCCAATAGTCAAATAAACCAAACTCGGCCCAATCCGGATAGACACATTTGCAGCCCATGTCATGTTAAATTTACGGATCCTACAACCACTTAATCTCAACCCAAAACACTATGTTTGTTATACTTGTCAGCCCAAATTAAAATTGGATCCGACCCAATTCTAATTCATCATCCACGATGGGCTCGGTTAACAAAACATTTAATCCACACATACCCTAATCACCCGGGTATAAAAATCCAACTTAACACAAATCCTCACCCTAACTATTAGCTAATCCGCCCCCATCTCACTCCTTCATCACAGCACTCAGCCACATTGCACAAACCCTAATCACAAAATCATCCGTTCTCTCCTCAAACGTCTCACATCTCCATCATCATCACTTCGTTAAGCAACCACACATACACGATCGTAAAACCCAAACACAAGTTGTTACATTGTCGGTTTCTTATCCTTGAGTCCGAAGCACTAAATGTCTTCAAAATCTCTTAATGGAGGTTTCAGGTAGGTTCTCTTGATGTGGTAATTGCTTGAACGAAACAAAGAAAGAACATGGCAAAATTGTTATGAATCTTTCTTTATTTTTTTTCGGATATAAAGAGGTGTTTACTGTTAATGTATTCGATTCAAACTGAATAAAAGAAACGGTATAACATTCTTGTTATATCACGTTCTTTATATTTCGGATATTGAGAAATGAAAGTTATAAACACTTTCCTTTGATCGATGATGGTTATTTATTTCTTTCGTATGTTTGACTTTAGATTAGTCATGATGGTCCTTTGTATATCACGAAAAAGAAATAAATAATGAGCTGAGATCTTTGATTTCCTTTTAGTTTGATTTTCCTTGTTTGAACGAGATGAAAGAAAGCATGATAACAGTCTTGTTAGTGTCTTATCTTGAATTTTCGAATATATAGATGGAGTTTGACATCACATTGATCAATGAAAGGTTTTTGTTCACACGAAATCTTTAAAGATGCGTGACAATTAGTGAGCAAACTGAGATCAAGCACTTCCTTTGTTATGTTTTTGTGTTTGTTGTAATTGTGGGTTTAGGATGGTCTGGGATTTGAGGTTGTTGGTTATGTATGTTGTTGTCGTTTGACCGTTTGACCGTTTGACAGACAAACCGAGTCGATGAAATGGTAGACAACCCGCATCTGTGCATAACACAAACCGAGTACGTGATTATGCAGACAAACCGCATACACCATGTATACACAAACCGAGTGCGTGGTTAAACAGACAAACCGAGTACTCATTACATACACAAACCGAGTTCGTGAGTAAATGGACAAACCGAGTCCAGGACAAACCGAGTCCAGGACAAACCGAGTCCAGGACAAACCGCATTTGACCGGTCAAAGCAGTCACTTTCGTACTTTCCTTAAAATCCGGATCTGTGTTTTTCTCCTTGACCAGTCAAACAGACAAACCGCCTTCAAGAATTTCATCCCACCTTCATGAAACTGCTGCTCAAAAGATCCATATCAAGGTGCTATCAAGAACAACCTTCAAAATCACACTTTTAACCAACCAATAATCCGAATGAAAATTTTTCGGCAACGTCCATGACAATCATTCACAAAACTTAAGTCCACTTTAGACCATACACAATAAACCTTTCGCAAACCAAGGCCACGAATTAAAAAAAACGAGGACCAGCAGTTAGGATGTAAACCTTTAAGGTCCAAGTCTTTAAACATTAAACGTTTCATGCTTCAGAAGATAGCAAACATAACAAGTGACACAAATGGACTAGTAGGCCCAAGTGATGTTCTAACCCAAACACAAAAGTCAATCTACTTGACGTAATGTTCGAACAGAACACAAAAATGAGAATAACATGGACAAAAGAATGAGAAGTGTGGAGACCATGAATTCAAGTAAACAAAATACAAACTCATGAAGTACTGACAAAAATAATATCAAGAAACAATTAGTTGCAAACAGTTTAAGCATAAAGAATTCGAGCCAAATAGAACACACCACATGGACAGTAGCAAAGCCATTTTAGTCCAACTATTTTGTTGAACACCACATGGACTATTTATCAAAGATTCGAACCAAAAAAAATTTTGTAAAACAGTAGCAGTTTATACACCATGATTCGAAACAAAAAAAATGAAACCAACACACAATCAATCGGATCTAACCATGGCTCTTGATACCAATTGTAGGAAATAACCTTCTTGATTGTGTGGTTGATTCGGGTGGTCTTGGTTCATGAAAGATCAAGCTTTCCATGGTGAGTTAGTGAGATGTTAGAGAGAGAGAGAGGGAGACTCTTTGAGAGAAAACTGAATATGTTAGATTCAATGTGTGAAGAGTTCCAACCCTTCCCAAGTGTGGGAAGGGGTTTATATACTTACTACTATTTGGTGCCCCTAGTGGGCTGTGGAGTGAGCTGACAGTGGGGAAAGCCCCGACCCACTCCACAAATATAAATACGACTAAGCTAATACTAATATTACTAATAATACTAAACAAATATATATAAGCCTACGAGCTATATAAATGCTAATTAGATGCTCGGGGTGACCGAACCTTCATATGAATATTTATATTCCTAACAGGGTGTGGGGTTGTAGGGCTGTTGTGAAACTCCCTGATCCAAAATTAAAAACTTTGGGTGAAAGAGGCATTGAATGCATCTTTGTTGGATATGCTGAGCATTCCAAGGCATATAGGTTCTATGTTATTGAACCTAATGAATCTATTTCAATTAACTCAATAATTGAATCAAGGGATGCAATCTTTGATGAGAATAGATTCTCATCAGTCCCTAGACCAAGTCAGAGGATTCCTAATGGAACCAATGATGTTGGTGTATCAGAAATCTCTGATGAGGTTCCTAATGAGGTTGTGGTTCAACAACCTGAACCTGAGCTTAGAAGGAGCACAAGGGTCAGGACTCCAAAATCATTTGGACCTGAGTTTCAATTATATTTAATTGAAGGAACAAGGAATGAGGTCTCTGACCAACACTCCTATTGCTTTAATGTTGAGGATGATCCCAAAACATTTGATGAATCAATGAAGTCCCAGGATGTTGCTTTCTGGAAAGAAGCAATAAATGATGAAATTGACTCTATCATGGGCAACAACACTTGGGTATTGGCTGATCTACCACCTGGTTGCAAACCTTTGGGTTGCAAATGGATTTTCAAAAAGAAAATGAAGGTAGATGGAACTATTGAAAAGTTTAAGGCTAGACTAGTCATTCATGGCTTTAAACAAAAGTCAGGGATTGACTATTTCGATACTTATGCTCCTGTGGCTCGTATCAGTACCATAAGATTGTTGTTTGCTTTGGCATCAATTCACAATCTGATTATTCATCAGATGGATGTGAAGACAGCTTTCTTGAATGGTGAATTGGATGAGGAGGTTTACATGAACCAACCTCAAGGCTTCATCATGCCTGGCAATGAAAACAAGGTGTGTAAACTGATTAAGTCCTTGTATGGACTGAAGCAGGCACCTAAGCAATGGCATCAAAAATTTGATGAAGTGGTTTTGTCTAGTGGTTATTCACTTAACCAGTCTAACAAATGTGTATATAGCAGATTTGATGAATCTCGTAAAGGAGTCATCATTTGTTTATATGTTGATGACATTTTGATCTTTGACACTGACCAAAATCAAGTTGACCTAACAAAGGAATTTTTGTCATCAAGGTTCTCCATGAAGGATATGGGGGGAGGCAGATGTTATCCTTGGTATAAGGATTAAACATGAAAGTAACAAAATTTCTATCTCTCAGTCTCATTACATTGAGAAAGTGTTAAAGAAATTTAATTACTTTGATTGTACTCCAGTGAGTACTCCTATGGATACAAGTGAGAAGCTCATGCCTAATACTGGTAAAGCTGTATCTCAACTTGAGTATTCAAGGGTGATTGGCTGCTTAATGTATGCCATGACTTGTACAAGGCCTGATATTGCATTTGCTGTGGGAAAATTGAGCAGATATACTAGTAATCCTAGTGCTCATCATTGGCAAGCAATTCAGAGGGTACTGAAGTATTTGAAGAGAACTATGGATTATAATCTCTCATATACTGGTTATCCTTCTGTATTAGAAGGGTACACTGATGTAAGTTGGATCAGTAACATTGAAGACAATTCGTCTACTAGTGGCTGGGTATTCCTACTTGGTGGAGGTGCAATTTCTTGGGCATCCAAGAAGCAAACATGCATCACCAGTTCAACCATGAAATATGAATTTGTGGCCTTAGCTGCTGCTGGTAAAGAAGCTGAATGGTTAAAAAACTTGCTTCTTGAGATTCCATTGTGGCCTAAACCTATAGCACCTATTTCTATCCGTTGTGATAGTGCTGCTACATTGGCAAAGGCTTATAGCCAAATGTACAATGGGAAGTCTAGACACTTAGGTGTCAGGCATAGCATGATTCGTGAGCTTATCATGAATGGGGTGGTGTCTATAGAGTTTGTTAGATCTCAACATAACTTAGCTGATCACTTGACGAAGGGTTTGGCTAGAGACTTGGTTTTAAAGTCTGTTAAAGGGATGGGTTTGAAGTCCAACTTAGTCACTGAATGCTAAGACACCCAACTCCCTCCTGAGGAAACTTGGGAGCTGAGTTCAATGTGGAAAGCTGAACATTTAGTGGACTGGAGCACATGTTTTATTAACATCCCAAGGTTGTGCTCAGAACCTGCTGAAAAGGAGGATGGAGTCTTTACTTCTCAATGATTAATTTTCTTTGAAAAAGTGCTTAGCAGGAGCTTGAATAAAGAGGAACCACCTATGTAAATGTTGAAGTTTTGCCGCTAAAGGAAGCTTTAGACTTTTAGCTTTTACAACATTTATGAATTGGATATGGACACATGGCTTGTATAGTGTCAGGAGTATTTAAGTGTTTGAAAATGTATGTGTATTTTATCTTCAGGTATTCAAATGGGTTGAAGGGTTCAATTCTTTAGAACACCCTGATTCTCGAATATTTGAACGTGTAATGTACTAAGATGAGAATTCAATCTTCAAGATATTTTCATTTATGCATATGTTTTGTTTTGTGTTTAATCTACATGCAAAGGAAGTGAACTAAATTTGGGGAGGATTGTTGGAAAATTTAGTACACTTGAGGGATGAGTTCACACCTGGTAATGGGTTTGGAGGTACGGAGTGTACACCCATTAGGTCCCTGAACACCCTGACTCAATAGTGGTTATGCAGAGTTTCTACCAGTAGTAATGATTCTACTGCTAGTGATTCTACTGCTTGTATAAGTCTGTTCCTGCTGGTAGGCTAAGTCTGTTCCTGCTGGTAGGCTTATTGTTCCTGCTGGTAAGCTTATAACCACTTATTCCTACTATTATGGTATAATTAATGGGCCGTTAATTATACATAATTCCATGGGCTAGGGTTTGAGTAAACTCTATTATAAATAGAGATCATAACTTTACTGCATGTATATACAGAACACAAACCCTAAACACTTGAATACGATTTGGTTCTTGATTTGTGCCTAAAACAAGAACATCACTTGGTCTTATCCCATAGAGATATTCGTGTAACCCAGGCATAAGGTCGAATAGTTTCTATTGAAAAGTGATAACACGATTTCAAATGAATATCCGGTACTACATTGATTATCTTTACCCTGTTCTGGAAACACAATACACATAAACAACCATCAGATTCTTTAGTGTCTTTTTGCAAAGCACAAAAAAATTATTGCTTCTAAAACCATCTCGAAGCGGCCTAAGATACAAAGAGAAAAATATTTCATATCAACCTACAAAAAAAATGAAGGTTAAGATGGAAATATCTGAACTTTAATGATTATGAAGAAATGTTGAAAGTTGAAACAAATAGTATCTTTGGTTATTTACCGAGGCTAATAATTGTTATTACAGTTCGACCCGAAAACAATGTATATGAAAAAAACTAAAAAAGAATACCGAAAAAGCACATATAAAATATTACCTCGGTGATGTACACAAAGAGTTTGTGTTGACTCATCATTGTTAAAATTCTACTCGACAAATTGACACTAGCTTCCAGTTTCAAGTTTCAAGTTTCAATTTTCACACTAGCTTCCAGTTTCAAGTTTCAAGTTTCATTTAGACAGCAGGTTTAATCAGTCATGTTTTATAAAAGAAAAAGAATAGTTTATAAAGCTAAATTTTAAAAAGTTTTTAGTTATCATAAAAGCAAATCACCATCACATTACATTAGTTTCCCTTATATACATGAGTATATACATGAGTAGAACCTAATTAACTACGGCTATGTTTGGCGTGGAGCTTTTTGTGGCGATGAACGATGAAAAATGAACTTTTTGATTTTATTGTTTGTTTGACAAAGGAGCGGTGAGTTTTGCTATTTTTTAGGAATGCTTATTTTTTCAATACTTTTTTAAGAAGCTGTGAGCGGTGAACTGTGAGTTGTGACTACTACTCACAACTCACTGCTCACAGCTCACTGCTACTTTTACCAAACACACCTTACATCGTTTTAAGAAAATTATGACCAAATTTTTCGTATAAATATAGATCTCCTTAAATAATCTCTTTTCACCTACTTGTCAATTGTCATCACCAATAGGGTTTGTGTGAGTTGGTATAAATGTGTGAACAGTTGTCAACGCTGTTCCTTAAAGCGGTTTATCTTTTTACAAGAATAGAAACATAAATACTTGACACGTATTGAAGGCATCACATAGTACCCTCGTATACCAACATATATAAGAGAATGTTTGAAAGAAAGAGAGAGTCAGAGATTCTAAACACAAAAAATAATACAGATGTATTATAGTGATAGAATCATCTTTTCCTTGAATCATAAGCTAATCTAGCAAGCTTTGATTCATTTCTAGGAGAGTTTCATTTGTCATTCAATTGGGATAGTGTTCCGCAACTATCTCTTGTAATTATTTGATTTATTTCTAATAAGAATTATAACCGTTGAAAAATACGAATGATGTTATTAGTGTCAAATGGGTCTTGTGTAAAACTCGTTCTTAAGTTTTTAACACATTCATGTTTTACCGAAATTATCGGGACCAACACTACAAACTGTGAATGCACGGTATTCTTCAGTTTTGAAATTTGACACCGTTGAAGATGCAGTGATAAAATTGGCCTGAGCATAAGTTAGCATTAATATAACTTGAAGATATATATAATTATAATATTTAGTACGCAATGTAATATAACTGGAAGTAAATCAATGTTTTTATAAGCATATTTCAATCAAAATTTATTTAGGGGGATGAAGGATTTAAGTACATCAATCGCATTCACATTCATCAACTATTTAAAACTGGTTATTATTGATAAGCTTGAATATGAGTATTAATCTTGCACATTACGATTTTGTTTAAAGCACTCATAACCATGAAATTCAAATAATAGCACAATTTGACTGTATTCGCTTAAGTTATCAAACATTCATTTTGTTCACTTATATTACTGAACTTTTAGGAAGCATTCAACCTCTATATTTTCAGTGTAATATAAGTAATCTGAGTGTATTTTTTTGGGTAGGTTAAGTAAAATAAATGTCGCTTTTTACAAATTCAGTAACCTGAATGTCAACCCCGTGTAGTTCAATACCCCGTTTGCACAAAAAAAAAGTTTGATAACTTAAGCGAATAAAGTTAGAAAGTTAGGAAACATATCTATCTATAAACAATTTTATTTTTATCTATGTAAGCGATTTTTTTAAGCACAAGGAAGCACAAGGCTCGTAAAATTTTATAAGTTTTATTTCAAACGCTACAAGAAAGTCGAGGTTTGGCCATGAATACCTTTGTAGCGACGCATGTCCTCGTAAAAGGTTCACAAGACCAGTGGCGAAGCTTGAAATTTCGCTCGCCAGGACGAAAAGAGACTTGACTAAAAAAAATTCCCTATCGGTAAAATATTTTCGGGTCGGCGATCCGGATCGGGTCAGGTCAATAATGTTCCGGCCAAAAAACGTTCGAAAAAAACTTATAAAAGTCTAAACCAGTTCAAAACAAAAGTACAAAACAAACTCAAAAGCGCACAATATGGTCTAAACCAACCCAAAATGTTTTTAAACTAGATATTATTATAATAAAGCATTGTTTCTTACAAAAAAATATAAGTACCTCATAGAAGAATCACTTAAATGAGCTTTTTTAATTAATGGTCGGGACGATGGCCAGGACGAAAACTAATACATATAATTTTTTTTTAGGAAAATCGGGAAAATCGGTACCTCTAGGCGAAAATACTGTCAGAACGAACGCCCACCCTCGTACACCTTAACCTTCGCACCTTGTAAAAGGTTCACAAGACGACCAAACATTCTCCTTTTTTACTTCGAGTATAACGAACACCTTGGTAATTAAAGTTTCTTTTTCTTTGGGACCACACGTGTCGTCGTAAAAGGTATTTATTTTCATGCAACACATATAATGTTACTGCAGACCTGCAGTACTATTTCGTCCAGCTGCAAATGGATATGATCTTCGATCCAAACTCCAAAGTCTGCTTGTTACATTATGATGTACGTAATTATTTTGTTTGTTGCATCTTGCTAGTCTCTTTCTAATAAAAGCTCAACCGCTCAAAAAAATAATTGATTAAATTAATTTCTGTTACGTGTACAACTTTGAACTCTATACTTTGAAGCAATGTTTTAAAAACCGGACCGGACCGGCCGGTTCGACCGCTGTCCGGCTGGTCGACCAGTTTTTTAGAGGTCCCGTTCAATGGTTCGAATCGACCGGTTTTTCCGATTTTGGCCGGTTTTTCCGGTTCGACCGGTCCGGTTCAACCGGTTTTGAATTTTTTTTTTTTTTTGAATTATTTTTTTTATAATTTTTATGATGATATGTATACTTTAATGTTATTTATTTTTTTTTTTTTTTGTGAACATTAAAATACATTATTTTTTTAGATTATAACTATTTTTTATTATTTTTGAATGGGTTGTAACAAGTTTAGTAGCATTTAAAAAATAAAAATTAAAATAAATACCAAATAGTTGAACTGGCCGGTTAAACCGGTTCGACCGGTGTCCGGCTGATTGACCAGTTCAATGAAAAATCCTGTTTTTAAAACATTGCATTGAAGTTTGAAGAATATAGACTCCACAAACTATTCATTTTAGTAAACATAAATATACTAGTAAAAGTACCACATGGCTAGACCGTCACTTCTGATAGAAGAACTATAAATACGAGGAGGATATACAAAGAATGTAAAGAAGCATTGCTAGACACAAAACAATGGAAGGTCACATAGTCATTTTCCCAAGTCCAGGAATGGGTCATCTCATTCCACTCACTGAGTTAGCTCAACGTCTTCTGCACCACCGTCGTCTTTTCATTACTTTCATCATCCCAACCGCAGTAGGCGCAACCATAATACCACAAAATGACATCCTAAACGCCATGCCAGAGAACATATCTACCATTTTCCTACCACCCGTGGATTTAAACGACATTCCTGATGATGCTACTATAGAAACTCGGATAGCACTCACTATGTCTCGCTCATTTCCTTCTCTACGTCAAACTTTGGCTGAGCTAACTCGTAACTCAAAAAAACCATCGGCTTTGGTTGTTGACCTTTTTGGTACTCCTTGTTTTGAAACCGTAAAAGATTTCAATATTCCAGCATATATTTTCTGTACGGTTTCTGCTATGTCTTTAGTTAGCATCTTCCAAACACCCATATTAGACAAGATGTATGCTTGTGAGTTAAGGGATATACTTGAACCGATAAGGTTACCAGGGTGTGTTCCGATTCAAGGATCAGATTTGCCTGAACCACTTCAAGATAAGAAGAATGAGGCCTATAAACATGTCCTTCACTTAACCAAAATGTTTAGTTTGTCCAAGGGTTTATTGGTTAATAGTTTTTTTGAGTTGGAACTGGATGCTTTTAAGGCTTTGGAAGAAGGCGATTGGTGTAAACCGGATGTTTATGCAGTTGGACCCTTGATACAGTCTGTTTCAAGGAACCAGACTGAGGAGGAGGTTGAATGTTTGAAGTGGTTGGATAAGCATCCGGTTGCTTCGGTTTTGTTTGTATCATTCGGAAGTGGTGGGACACTATCCCAAGAGCAGCTTAATGAATTGGCATTTGGGTTGGAACAAAGTGGTCAAAGATTTCTTTGGGTTATTAAAAGTCCACATGAAAAGTCAAATGCAAGCTATTTCAATGCACAAAGTCATCTTGACCCGTTTGGGTTTTTGCCCGACGGGTTCTCGGACAGAGTTAAGGACCGGGGTTTGCTTGTGTCATCTTGGGCACCTCAGGTTGAGATCCTAGGCCATGGGTCTACAGGAGGGTTTTTGACGCATTGTGGGTGGAACTCAATATTAGAGAGTGTGGTGAATGGAGTGCCTATGATTGCGTGGCCACTTTTTGCTGAGCAAAGAATGAATGCTGTTTTATTGACAGATTGTTTAGGGGTTGCTTTTAGGGTAAAATTGGAGGAAAATGGTTTGGTGGGAAGAGATGAAATTGGCAAGTGTGTTGGAAATTTGTTTGCAGGAGAAGATGGGCGTAAGATGAGGTTGAAAATGAGTGTGCTCAAAGACCTTGCTGCAATGGCTATTAGCCAAGATGGTTCATCAACAAGATCACTGTTAGATGTGGCTCTAAAGTGGCCGAGTAGTTGATTTCTTATGATGAAGTCTATAGTGTTTTCATGTGATTTAGAGTAACCATGTAATAAAAGTTTTAGGCTTCATAGTAAAAGTTTTATGCCATTTTGCATGTGGTACCAAAAACTATAATGTAGTGAGTAGTCAGTGTCATTTTCACTTCAGTTGTTGAAATTAATTGACATTTTGATTAATAGGGCATTTCAGAATAACAACAACAACAACAAACCCAATCCCGCCAAGGCAGGGTATGGGGGAGGTAGAATGTAGACAGACCCTACCCCTACCCCAAGGAAAAACCCGGGTATAGAGAGGCTGCTTCCAAAGAGACCTCCGGCAAGTGCTTGTGTGCGCGTGAGACAGCAAAGGCAGAACCACAAACGAGAGAACAAAGCAGTCAACAAGCATGCAAGAGAGCAGGCAAAAACAAACAACACCAAAAAAAACGTAAACACCAAAACAGATGAGAAACGAAAGCCCTAAAACAAAACGCAAACAAAACAGAAAGCACAAAAAGAAAAGAACAGAGAACCAAGAAAAGCAGGCCAACCTAAAGAGGCAAGGCAAAGAACAAAAAGCAAAAAACAAAGAACACAAAACAAGACAAAGCAAAGCAGCGCAACGCACGGGGCCTAAAGCTACGGCCAAGCAACCAAACAAAGCAAAGCAGCGCAACGCACGGGGCCTAAAGCTAAGGCAAAGCAACCCAACACACCTAGTCTAAGCTACCCACAGATCCTAATTCTATCCCTCCACACCTTCCTATCTGAGGTCATGTCCTCGGACAAGAGCAGCTCCTTCATGTCGAGCTTAAGTCTATCCTCCCATCTGAGTTTGGGTCTACCCCTCCTTCTCACCCCGTCCACCACTAGGGCTTCGACTCTTCTTACGGGAGCTGATTGCGGCCTCCTCTTCACATGACCGAACCACCTGAGCCTTCCTTCTCTCATTTTAGAAATAATAGACTCAACCTCAAGCTTAGCTCTGAAAACTCCGTTCGGGATCATGTCCATCAAGGTCTTACCGCAGGTCCACCTCAGCATCCTCAGCTCCGCCACCTCTACCCTATTTGCTTGGGCTTTGGAGATAGGCCAACACTCAGCCCCGTACAACATAGCCGGTCTAATCACCACCTTATAAAATTTGCCCTTAAGCTTTAAAGGGACGTTCCTGTCACATAAGACTCCCGATGCCGCCCTCCATCTCGCCCATCCAGCTCTAATCCGGTGAGTGACGTCCTCATCAATCCTCCCTGATTTGTGGATCATTGAACCCAAATATCTAAAGGACTCCTTGGGTGGAAGGATCCGGTCACCGATACGAATATCCATATCTTCTTGGTGTCCTGATTCGATCCTCCCAAAATCACATCTCATGTATTCAGTCTTGTCTCTGCTCACTCGAAGACCATTGTCCTCTAGGACCTCCCTCCAGAGCTCAAGGTTATTGTTTAACCTTTCCGCCGATTCTGCCACCAACACAATGTCGTCAGCGAAAATCATGCTCCACGGTATGCTCTCTTGGATCTCTCGGGATAGCTCATCCAGAATCAGTGTGAAGAGGTACGGGCTAATGGCAGATCCTTGATGGAGTCCCACTTCCACAGAGAAAAACTCTAAAATCCCAACTGTGGACCGTACCCTGGTCTTAGCCCCCTCATACATATCTCTAATGATCCTGATGTACCTCCTTGGGGTTTCTTTATCGATTAGAGTTCTCCAAATTAACTCTCGAGGTACACTATCGTATGCCTTTTCGAGGTCAAGGAATGCCATATGCAGATCCTTCTGTCTTTCTCTATACTTCTCCATGAGACTTCTAAGAAGGTGGATAGCCTCAATCGATGACCTCCCTAGCATAAAACCAAAATGGTTCTCAGACACCCTCGTCTCCCTTCTCAATCTTCTCTCAATAAGTCTCTCCCACAGCTTCATGGTGTGGCTAAGTAGCTTAATACCCCTATAGTTGCTACACACTTGCACATCCCCCTTGTTCTTGTAGATGAGAATGACTTCACTAAGTCTCCATTCTTCTGGCATCTTATCGCCGGAGAAGATCTTGTTGAAGAGGCACGTCAACCATCCTACCCCCTCATCACCCAGACACCTCCAGGCTTCAATGGGGATTTGGTCCGGCCCTACTGCTTTGTTTCTTCCCATCTTCTGTATTGCCACCTTCACTTCTGGTTGGCTAATCCTCGAATAGTAGCATTCAGGTAGTCGGTTGAGGTTCTCTTCTTCTCCTCTCTCTTCTGAATACCCTCCGTTGAACAACGAGGAAAAATATTCTCCCCATCTTTTCCTAATATCCTCTTCGTTCACAATGGTTCGACCGCCTTCATCTTTGATATATTTTGTGTTACCTAAATCCCTCCTTCTTCTCTCTCGGGCTTTAGCAATCCTGAATATATCGTTAGCTCCCTCCTTGGAGTCCAATTTCTTATACAACTCTTCGTACGCTTTGTCCTTCGCCTGGGCTACTGCCTTTTTCGCTTCTCTTTTAGCTACTTTGTATCTCTCTTCTGCGGCTGAAATATCAGTTTGGTGTCCCTCTCGGCATGCAAGGAGCTCTTTGAACCTTGCTTGTTTCGCTGCAACTTTGGATTGCACCTCCTCACCTAACCACCAAGATTCCCTGCTGCTGAACCTCTTGGATCTCCCTACCCCGCTAGCCACACCAAGGGAATCCCTTGCAGCGTCTTTAATTATGCAGGCAAGAGTGTTCCACATCTGGTCCGCGTCTCTAGCAATCAAGTCCTCCGACTTAATAGAAAGTCCCTCTAAGACTCTCCCTCTAAACGACTCTGCCGCCTCGCAGTTCAATTTCTTCCATAGTATCCTCGGCAACCCGGATGCTGCTCGTCTTTGTCTTTGCCTCTCAAAAAGTGTATCCAGAGCTAACAATCTGTGTTGGGATGAGCATGCCTCGCCCGGGAAAACCCTGCAGTCTCTGCATGCTCTAAGGTCCCTACTACGCACAAGCAGAAAGTCAATCTGGGAGTAAAGGCCCCCACTCTGGAAGGTGATCAAGTGAACATCTCTCTTCTTGAAGCAAGAGTTCGCTACTACCAAGTCGTGGGCCGTAGCAAACTCTAAAATTGAGCGGCCTTCGTCATTCCTAACTCCATATCCAAACCCTCCGTGGACCCCCGCGTAACCATCCGATTCCGCTCCTATATGACCGTTCAAGTCGCCCCCTATAAGCAATCTCTGTTCCGACGGGCACTCCCTTACAAGCTCGTCGAGCGAGTCCCAGAAGCTTATCTTCTCTGCTTCGCTCCGGCCCACCTGAGGTGCGTAAGCGCTGATCACATTGACGGTCTCTCCCTCAATAACCAGTGTAATCGCCATGATCCTATCGCTACTCCTGATCACTTGCACCACATTATCCTTGAGACCCGCCGTCAAAATAACTCCAACTCCATTTCTCGCGGTCTTAGAGCCCGAGTACCAAATCTTGTACCCGTTACCCTCCCTAGTGCTTGAACCCTTCCATTTAGTCTCCTGGAAGCACGCAATATCCACCTTATGTCTCCTCAACGCGTCAGCCAACTCAAAGAGCTTACCGGTCAAAGTCCCAACATTCTAACTACCCACCCTAATCCTACGAGAGGTCTCTACCCTAGCATAACCCCTACCCACCCTAGCCCCGCCTACCCCTCCTACTCTGTCTACCCCGCCTACCCCACCCAAGCCGGAACGACATGACCTCAGGTGACCATCACTAACCAATGGGTCTATCCTAACCCAAGCAAACTACCACTCAGAGAACGGCACAAAAGCAAAGAGGGCAAAAAACAAGACCACACAGGCAAGCAGCGCAAAAGGGGGACAAGCAAAAGGAAAACAAACTAACGACAAGGCCTAAAAAGACAACACAAGTGGGAGGCAATCACTCCTAAGCAAACAAGAAAAACAGCAACACTACCCTAAGAAGCAAAGCACAACAGACAACTACTACAAAAAAAAGGGAGCAGCTAAACAAAGACAACAAGCAACTCACAAGGCATAAAAAAGAAAAAGGCAGCCAAGCCACAAGATAGAATGCCACAAGTCTAACAGAAAGTAATTAGGGAAAAACAAGTAAAAAGAAACAAGATACTCCCTTGCCGGAAAAATTCCGGTGGTCGGAAAATTAGTCAACGCCGGCGGTGGTCGACGCAGACGGAGGCGAGGCGACGATGGTGGTCAGATCTGCCTCGAAAAAAGGTGTAGAACCTCCACTCGCTGGCGGTGAGAGTCTTGGCAGCCGGAAATTTGCCGGATAGTCACCGGAAAAAAACAAGAAAATCCGCCACGAAGGGCGGCGCGTGGGGTCGCGTGAGAGCTCCGGCGGCGGTCCGATTTGTATGGTTTTGTTCGTGGTGATAAGGTGAAGAAGAAGGTAGTATTTAATTTATAATTTAAGAGGTGTAAATTTGATATCAAAGTAACTGTCATTTTTGATATATTTCTAATTCTTAGTAGAGTATGGCAAATGAACTCATAAGTAAAGGCAAATCAAAGTGCACGAGTATTGCACTTTGGCCCATGAGAGAACAATGTTGTTCTCTCATTTCCGATAAGGTATATCATGTTAATGGAACTCATGATGTAAACCAAGTTAGAGATTTACTGAGTTTGCAAACAAACTCGGGGATTTCTCTAGAAATCAAATCGTCCAACCTAATTTGATTCATGGCATGGTTAAGCTCTCCATGTAATAAATTTCCTAAGGACTATGTTTAAAATTTCTGTAATCACAAAAACAACAATTAATGAAGATAAAATTTTCTTATATTTTATAACTCATTCCACGTTACCAATCACCATATGTTTCGTTAACATGATAATTTTGAGTTTATTAAATTTTATTGTTAAAATCATGGTAACGTTAACCACACCGCTTAATGTTATGTTTAGCAAAACTCAATAGGTATTCTACATAACTAAAACGAACTGAACTATTTTGAGGTTTAATAGTATAGACCTTCTAATGACACACGCCCTTCTTAGATACTTGCCGTGGATCAGGGGCGCAGCTATATAGGGGGGGGGGGGGGGCGATCCCCCGAAATTTTTTTTTGCGATGTAGGGGGTATATAGTTTTCGTGTAGAAAAATTTCGGTATATTCGGTTTCGACCCCCCATTTTAATTGTGAAAATTTTTTTATATATTAAACAATAAAATTGATCAATTACATTTTACATAAGCACATCTACCCAAACTAAAATCCATTACATAATTTTTACATAAGCCCATTAAAAGAAAAAAAATAGAAACCGGAACATTGGAACAACCGAACAATAACAATTAACAAACCAAATCCCAATTCCAAACCCTCCCGACCTTCCTGCCTTCTTGGCTCCTCACTCCTGCAGTCCCGCCGGCCACCTCCGACCACCGCCGACCGCCGACCAGCCTCCGCACATATTAGGTTTGTTGTCTTTAAATCTACTTGTCTTTTATTTAGGGATTTAGTAGAAATTAGGGATTTAAGTAGAAATTAGAAATTGAGGTTGATTTATTAACTTGAGAATTGAGTAAATTGCAAAAATCATCCTTGTGGTTTAAAGGATGAGCGCTGCAACGATCGTTAGCCAAAAGGGCTAACGTGTAACTGCTAATGGAACTCACTTAATGCCGGTTAACATGGGGGAGCAAAAGTGCATGAAACAGTGCCAAATCTGGACCATCTTTGCACTTAATGAATCACAGGGACGAAACGTGCAATTTGGCCAAACCACAAGGACGATTTTTGCAATTTACTCCCTGATTTAGTTGATGACAAGATCCATAAAGTAAACTCGTGAAGTTGGGATAAGTCCTATATTCAATTCATTGAATATCACGTGAAATTGGCATGTCAACGCATCAATATACTTTCAAGTATATTCTACCAATACTCAGATTTGTCTTAATTTAATGATATTCCCATATCATTAAGCGACAACGGACAATTTAGAATAATCAATATATTTAAGGATTAAACATGCAAATACAGGATATATTATTAAGAAAATGATAATCAAACACAACAAGTATTTTATTTCATTAAAATAATAATTTTTCATAAGATCCCATTATCCAAACACTAATCACAGATGGGCATGAAACTACTAGCTAAACGAAGTCCTATGCCTTCAGCATGTTGATTAAGCTTTTCACCAGGTAAAGCCTTCGGTAAAGGATCAGCTAGGTTATTATCTGTGTGAACTTTGAGTAACTCTACTTCACCTATCTCCACTTGTTCTCGAACATAGTGATATTTAATTGGGAAATGTCTGGTGCCTTTCATGATTCTAGGTTCATTGGCAAATGTAATTGCAGCTGAATTGCCACAATACATCTTTATAGGTTTTTCGATTGAGGGCATAACTCCAAGCCCTGAAACGAACTTCCTAATCTAGATAGCTTCCATTGCAGCTTCTGGAGCAGCAATATACTCACTTTCTGTTGCAGACATCGCTATGGTACTCTGCTTCTTGCTCTTCCAATCCACAGCTCCTCCATTAATGACAAAGACATAACCCGTCTGAGACTTTGTATCATCTTTATCACATTTCCAAGAAGCATCGCAGCAACCTGTAACACCAAGTTCTGCTTCTGGATTTCCCCCATATACTAAAAACATATCTCTTGTAGCTCTTAAGTACTTGAGAATATGTTTAATAGCAGTCCAGTGGAGTTCACCTGAATTCTGTTGATATCGACTAGTTATATTTTGAGCAAATGCCACATCAGGCCTCGTGCATCTCACCGCATACATAATAGATCCCACAGCCGAAGCATAAGGGACTCTCTTCATGCGTGCCACCTCTTCAGGTGTTGAAGCACATGCTTTGCTACTTAATCCAGGATTCTCTTGCATTGGCAAATATCCCTTCTTGGAATTTTGCATATTGAATCTCTTCAATATTTTATCAATGTAAGCACTTTGGCGTAATCCAATCAACCACTTTGATCTATCTCTATAAATCTTGATTCCCAGAATGTATGCTGCTTCTCCTAAATCCTTCATGGAAAAACATTTCCCAAGATAGGCTTTCACCTCTTTCAATCTTGGAATATTTTTACCCATGATTAATATGTCATCAACATATAGGACAAGGAAAATAACATCACTCCCACTAGCTTTGTGATATACACATGGCTCATCCAGATTCTTAGTAAACCCAAACCTTTTGATTTCTTCATCAAATCTCTTATTCCTGTCGTGATGCTTGCTTCAATCCATAAATGGATCTTTGAAGTTTGCATACACAGTTTGGAAATTCTGGATTCACAAACCCCTCAGGTTGCGCCATATAGATGTCTTCATCTAGGCGACCATTTAAGAAGGCGGTTTTGACATCCATTTGCCAAATCTCATAATCACAGTACGCTGCTATGTCTCTGAGAATCCTAATAGCCCTTATGTCAGCTACAAGAGAAAAGGTCTCCTCATAGTCAACACCATATGTTTGGGTAAAGCCTTTAGCTACCAAACGGGCCTTATAGGTGTGTACATTGCCACCCATGTCAGTTTTCTTCTTGAAGAGCCACTTACTTCCAACTACCTTGGCATTGGGAGGAAGGTCTACTTCAGTCCAGACTTCATTATCTCTCATGGATTGCATTTCCCCATTCATAGCAATCTGCCATTTATCATTTTCAGGATCACTCATGGCAGCTCTATAATTAGCAGGTTCTCCAAGATCCCCTAATATAGTTTCCTCAACTTCTACGTTAAGACATAGACATTCAGGTGCTTTCACAGTCCTTGCAGATCTATGAATGGGAACAACTTCAGGTGGAGGACCCAGACTTTCAGGTTCCACAGGAAGTTCGCTAGTGTTTTCAGAAGGTAATGTATCTTCTTGATCATCTTCCAGATCATATATACTCCCACTGAATTCTTGAGATATGAGATCTTTTTCAAGAAAATTTCCATACCTAGCAACAATTACTTTGTTTTCAAGTGGGTAGTAAAAGTAGTAACCCATCGTTTCCTTTGGGTATCCTACAAAGATACACTTTACAGATCTCTGTTGGAGTTTAACTGCTGAGTCATGTTTAACAAACGCCTCGCAACCCCAGACCTTTAAATAAGACAAGTTAGGAGTTTTTCCAAACCATAACTCATAAGGTATCTTATCAACCTTCTTGGGAACCATATTCAGAATGCGAATAGCAGATTCTAAGGCATAATCCCAAAAGGATAAAGGGAGAGTTGTAAGATTAAACATTGATCGCACCATGTCCAACAATGTACGATTCATTCTCTCAGATACACCATTTTGTTGTGGAGTATATGGAGATGTGAGATGCTGGACAATTCCATTCTCAGCTAAATAATCTTTAAACTCTTGACTCGGGTATTCACCACCTCTGTCGGATCGAAGAGCTTTAATCTTCTTTTCAAGTTGCAGTTCTACTTCTGCTTTGAAAACCTTAAATGTTTCGAATACCTCATGTTTATGTTTAAGTAAATAAATATATCCATAACGGCTTAAATCATCAGTAAAGGTTAAGAAGTAGCTAGCACCTCTCTTTGACACATGTCTAAGTGGTCCACACACATCAGTATGTATCAAACCAAGTAGATCAGAAGCCCTTTCCATACGATTGTTGAAAGGTTTCTTTGTCATCTTCCCAGATATACAAGATTTGCATTTATCAAATGATTCATCATTGATATCTTGTAAAAGCCCATCACGTTGCAGCTTTTTCATACGAGTCTTGCCTATATGAGCAAGTCGACAATGCCAAAGATAAGATGAATCCAAAACATTCTTGATTCTCTTATTATTGATGCTATACATTGAATTATAATTATTGCATTCATTCATATCAATTTCAAATACACCATTCACAGTAATAGCATTAAAATATAAAAACATTATTTAACGAAACAGAAATTCCATTGCTTGTAACAGTATACTTAAAACCAATATCCAATAAACACGAAAAGGAAACAACACCTCTAACAATAGTAGGTGCATAATGACAATTATTTAAAATCAGTACTAAGATCGAAGGCAAAACTAATTTAAATACGCCTATAGCTTCAACAACTGTATGTGCTCCGTTACCCACGTGCAGATATTGTTCTCCATAGGCCAGTTTCCTTTCAACTCTAAATCCATGCAGTGTATTGCAAATATGAATACCACATCTAGTATCGTATACCCAGGAATTTATTTTATGAGTTAATGAAAATAACTCAATCATGAAAAAGTTACCTGAAGTACTAGGTTTACCAGCCTCAACCTTCATCTTTTTCATACGCAACTCCTCGAGATAGAGTGGACAGTTCCGCTTCCAATGTCCTATCTCCTGGCAGTGGTGACAAGCCTGATCCTTCTTGTTAGGATTCACCTTGTTCTTCTTAGGGTTGTTCTTCTTGGGCATAGGTTGATAGGCCATAACTTGTTTACCCTTGTCAACCTTACCCTTACCCTTCTTATTCGCCTGCGGTTTTGGTTTTTGGATCCTACCTCCTTGTATAGCTAATACCTGAGGAGTAGGTGCCTTGTTTGGTAAACCAGTCTCATAGTCCACAAGCATTGCGAGCAGTTCTGTGACTGTCTTCCCTGAGCAATGCATGTTATAGTTTTGAACAAAACCTTTAAAATCCTTGTTCAAGGATCTGTTGATTAGGTTCACACACACATTCTCAGGATAGACGTAGTTGATCTGATGTTTTTGGTCCATGCAACTCTTCATTTCCAACACATGATCACCAACAGGTTTACCTTCCCCTTTTTTGCAGCTGTGTAATGCATCGATCAAATCATACAATTCAACTGCTGGTGGCTTCTCATAAGTCTTTTGGAGTTCTTGAAGCATATCATAAGGAAAATAGTTCTCAAACTGCTTTTGCAATTTGGGAGCCATACTTCCAAGCATCAAGCACGCAACTTCATTGTGCTTTTTGTACTCCAATTTCCAGGCTTCTCTGACATCCTCGGATTCAGTAGCATCTGGTTTAAGAGGACAAGGCTTATTCAAGTATTCCAGTTTTTCGGACACTCTCAAGACAATCCTGAGTGACCTATACCAGTCATGGAAATTCGGGCCAGTCAATTTTTCCCTTTCAAAGTGGTTTTTGAAAGCAGAACTTAGTACAGCATTATCGGGTTGAGCCGTTTCTACAAAAAAAAGTTCAAATATTAGTATTCTGATAATACAACTTTTCAAGAAAAGAAAATACTTAGGAAATATTCATATAACCATTTAATCTTCTTGAAAACTATGATCCAAATTTTCATAGTTTCACTACATCAATCGATCTGCTAGTAGTGAAAGTACAAAATATGGTAATCTGTCGAACAATAATCGGCAAACAATTTCCGACTCCTAGATCATTATGGGATTTACATTTGCCAAATACAATTTTGCAAAGTAAGCATGTTTCATCCCATCTCATGCCTTAAGTTTCTAGGTCTCACTAACTACTTAATTAAGTCGTCTAATTTAGAAACTGCAAATTCTCCATTACTGGTCTCACGCATAATGGAAATTTACATTGTCATTAAAATCTAGGTAAGGTCTCACTTACGCTAAATAATAACTTCAAGTGTTTCTTATAATTAGATGGCATGGACTTAAATTTTAGGGTATTAATTTTGATGTGTCAATCAAAATATGTACGAAGAAGCATGCACACATCTTCGTATCATAAGTTTTCAAAACGTTTTTATTTACCAATTTAGGCTAAGATTTAAATCAACAAAGTTTTAATTGAGATATTGGGTTCACCAATCAAAGAATTACCTACAATTATCGCCCACTATATCCTACTGCTGCATGAGTCAAAAGACCCAAGTTATTTGGATAATTACCACAAAGTGGCACGTGGAATTGAGGTCAATTCACCCTTAAGATGATTTTGTACATTAATAGCTTACTTGGTAGCTCCAATTAGACGCACAAAGGAGCGGAGAGACAAACGTCAGCACTAAATGCCAATTAAAAACGCGTCTCTTTCGGTTTGACAATTTAATGTCAATCCTCCTTATACCCCTCTTATAGTTTGTCAAAACTGGGTGAGCCGTTCACACTATTGGTACAAAAGTCATCACTCAATTAAAAGTTTACGATTTTAAGTCTTAAAAACATGTAATAAACTATAATCTTGCTAGTCTCGCCTGGGAGCAAATTACCGTGCGAAGCGAACCACTATCGGCACATAAGACTTTGCAAAATGTATAATTTATCACATCAAGTTTCATAGTTATTTAGTCAATTTATTTTCTATTCCGAAAATTACCCTTTTTTGCTTACAACGTGTCATACAATTTAAACAAAAAACAAGTAATTTAATAAAAATAAATAACTAAATAAGTACACATAATGTTGATCCCAGTTGAGCTTAACGATCTTGTTAATTACTTTAGATATAAACCTAAAGCAATTGGTATAGAAACTGCTTATGAACAATCTATTAATTACTATGCGGAAACTAGTAATTAATCTTAAGAAGAATAACAATAACACACAATAATTCTCTCAACCTTCACCTCAATATATTAATATACGGTTACTCAAAAGTAACAGGGTTACAACGAACCTTGAAGTGAATACAAGACAATACGTATGCTAAGACAATCGACTTCTAACCCTAACCCTAGATCCTCCTTTTATACACATAAGGAGTCCTAGTCGGTTACAAAACTTTCTATACAAGAATAATATCTACTCGTATCTTTACCATAAATAAACTATACATATCCAATAAGCAGCAGAATCAAACTCTAGCAGCAGAATCATCTTAGGCTAGCAGCAGTTTGACACTTAGCGTATTTCATCAATCTTCAAATATCATCAGCAGCAGAATGAATATACCTAGCAGCAGAATGATTATGCCTAGCAGTAGAATCATACTTAGTATATTTCCCTTAGAACCATGAGCAGCAGAATAAAACACTTAGCAGTAGAATCTTCAAAGTAGCAGCAGTATCATTTAAACCCAACAATCCTCCCCTAAACTTGATATTTTCTTCCAAAATATACAAGTTTCTTCCAAAGCACAAACATACACAAAGAGGATGCTTCCAAACACTTACTACTATGAAGTCTTTGATTTCAGAATCTTTTGATACTTATCTACCAACTCATATGCTTGATGATCTGACAAAAATGGTCTTTGTAACCTCAATTTTCCATATTGTAGCATCTCAGTGATAACAGCAGTATTGTTATTCAAGGGATAATCTTTCTCCACCAGCATATACACACCTACACCTTTCCCAATCAATTCATGTACTCCACATGATTGAAATAGGTACCATTTATGAACCTTAGTTGAATGTAACAAGTCTATCCATTCCATGTCTCTTGGGCCAGGCTCAAACATGTTCTTTAGGTAGTTGTAGTGTAGTCTTTCAGAAATCACATCTGGTCTTCTATCCCCATACTTCTCCTTATATAACCTCCAGAGCTGAACAATATCATCCCTATCCATGTAATGCAGCATTTGTGAGAATCTAATAAATTTTTGACATACACCATTTGCCCTTTTGATCACCCACCAAGCTTCACTACCATCTAGAATAACATGTGTATAGGAGACAATTGGATGTTTAGAGTCCAATGGAACTGCATTGATTAGCTCTGGTTCTTCTTGAGGTTTATGAATTGTAAAATCCATAACCCTTTTCATATCATCTGCAGTCACCTCTTCAAAATTATGCTCATCACTTTCTTCTTGCTCTGAGTCACTCATTATCACTGACTTAGTTCTTCTCTTCTTCCTAGCCACCTGTTTTACTCTTCTCCCATATCTCTTTATACCAACAGTAGGTTCAGGCTTTTCCTCTTCAACTACATTCTCTTTCTCTTTCTCAACATCTGACACTTTGGGCATTTTGACACTTGACTCAGGATTCATATAAGCATTTGGTGCCATTTTGATTCTTGTAAACTCTTTAATCTCAGCATCAGTTAAAGGTTTAAATTTCCTCTCCATCTCTTTCTTAGCAGCCTCAAACTTCTGCTTAACTTCTTCATTTGAGTATGGTTTCAGTTCCTTCAATTTCCAACCCTTCATATTCCTCAGATATTGCTCATGTAAAGTTCTCTGTTGCCTTGCAGTTGGTGGTCTATTCACCTTCTTATTCTTCCTTGCAACCAGCAACTTTTTCTTATTTTCCACAATGACTTGTCGAATCCAGTCATTAATACCTTCATCTGTAAAAGTATCTCCCAACTCTACTTTTACTTTCTCCCATTCCATAGCAGCTTTGCATCTTGCCTGCTCATCTTCCCATGCAGCCACTTTTGCTTCAACTTCAGCTTGTCTCCCAGATTGTTGCTTTTGTTTCTCCATTGCTTTATCATACTCAGCTTTTTCTTCAGCAGCAACCCTCTGAGCTTCTTCAGCATCCCATCTTTCTTGCAAATGCTTAGGCCATACCTCAATTGGAATTTCATTAGGATCAGGATAAGGTTCAATTTCTTCCACCATTTTCTCCTTACCCTTACCCTTGTAGGTAGGTGTTAGAACAGGTTTTCTTGTTGGCACAGGCTCTTGTTTGACAACTCCTTTGGCTTTAGGTCTCAAAGTTTTTACTTGTTTTGGTGTTGGTATAGGTTGAGCAGCAGGTTGTGATTGTGGTTGTACAGCAGTAGTTTCAGGTGTTGGGATAACTTTTGGTGATTGTTGTGACTTAGCATGAAGGTTTAACATGATTTGAGCTATAGGTATGGTGTCTTCATCTGTTTCAGCAAAATCATCCTTTTCTGAAGCAGCAACAGAATCCTTAAGTCCAATAGCAGAATCCTTCTGTGCCTTCTTTTCACCAACATCAGCAGCAGGTTTACTTCCAACATCTTTTTCAATATTATCCTTACCAGAACCAACATCTATATCCATATGACCCTCATTTTCTGCAACACCAGTAACATTCTTATCCAATTCTATCTCAGTCTCCCCTTGAGCCTCCCCTTTAGCCATGTTTTCCTTTACTTCATTCCTCCCCTGTTTGGGAGCATCCTCTCCCAAACTTGGTTTGGAAACCTTCAGCTGTGAAGACCTTGATCTCAGCAACCCCTCAAGATGTGTAACCTTAAGCTTAAGCCTTCTGATTTCAGCACCCTGAGAAGCTTTCACTGTCTTTAGCTCCTTTCTAAGACCAATGACCTCCTTTGACAATTTTGTACAGGTATCCGTCAATTCTTTTAATTGTTTCATGATATCCTCACAACTTCGGTCTGTGTAACCTGACCCGAGAGTTGATCATTGGATTTGGCATTGTGTATAGGTGTTTTAACCGTCAATTCTTCTGTTTCAAGTTCAATGCTAGCCTCAACACTTCGACCTGTGTGACCTGGTCTGAGAGGTGTATCATGGGCATTGTCATTTTGTACATCAGTGTCCATCAATTCATGTGTTTCATCTCTGTCCTCATCACTTCGAGATGTGTTACCTTCTCCGAGAGGTGAATCTTTGGACACAAACTCAGTCGCAACCCTAGGCTGAACATCTGAGCCCCCTATATTAGCCGTGTGGCTAGGGTTTCCATCATGTACATCAGGTTCATGAGAACCCTCAGCAGTAGATGTTGCCAAGGTTGGGGTCTTAGTTATGTTGACACTGGCCTGTTCAACTTCTAAGTTGGAAACAGTAGTGTCAGCCCCTTCCTTCATGCCATCTCCATCACCCATGGCAGCCTCATCTGCTTCCATACTAGCACTAGTCTGAGGTAACTCAGTGCTCTTTTCATGTGAAATCCTAGGTGATTGGGTCTTTTGTGGTTCATTATGGGATGATTCATGTGAATATTCAGGAGTGGGTGTGTGATGGGAAGCTGTGGGGTTTTCAGCTTCTTCACCCTGATCAGCAACAATGTTCAAAATATGTTGGGATAATAGAGTTATTCTCCTAGAAAAACCAGTCCCATTTTTCCTTAAGTGCTTAAACATTTTAGTTACAAGAACTGGAGTTTTGTAAGGTTTTTCCTGAGCAAAAGGTTCTTGTAACTGATTATCAATGAGTAATTGAAAAAACCTTGGATAAAGATAAGAATTTCCAGAAATATTCCTTTTCAACCCCTCAAAAATCATAGCCGAAAAATTGTATGGTTGGCCTGAGGCTAGACAAATCAAAGCAGAAGCTTGACTTGCACTAAACTCATTCCACCCACTTGTTTTAGGACTAAGACAATGTAGAAGGGTGTGAATAAGAAATTTCCACTGTGGGCAGAGCAAACGTTTGTAAAATTTAACTTTAGAATTTGTTTTCTCATACCCAATTCTTTCAAGTTCCTCAAAAATTGTAGAAGTGGGAAGGCAAGTTGTTGCTTCATCATCTGCAAGACGAAGAATTCGTCTTACAGATGTTTCAGTAACAACAATCCTTTCCTCATCTACTAAGGCAATTAACATTTCTTCCCCATTAATAGTTTCAGTCGTAACAGTCGACCAAAACTGTTTCATGTGGGAACGATATATAGTTGGATTTACTGATAATGCATACCTAATGGAGGTAGCATTAAGAAAGTCTATGACCTCAGTGAATCCATCAGCCTCCGGCACCTTCTTAAGAAAAGCCACTTGATTGTGATCGTCAGAATAGGTACGTCTCGTCATTGTAAATTAGGGTTTTGATTTTGGAGTGTATGTGAATCAGATGCTAATGGAGGTAGGTTTTGGAGATATTTGAAGTTTGGGTGCACAATTTTAATTTGGGGATCGAATTAGGTTTTATACCAGTTAGATCCAATTAGAACGTTTTAGACGCCAATTTGCAAAACAGTCCTCCAACTTTCAAATTTAGCAGTAGAATGCTAAACTTGCGAAACTAAGCAGCATAATACCTCCAGCAGTAGAATGGATTTCTTGCTAACACTTATCCAATTACCCAAAATAAATATCCATCCTTTTGGTCAACTCTCCCAAAATTAATTCCATATACCAACTTGAGAGTTAATTCTAAATACCAACCCCGCCTTTAATGTCATTAAACCGTGATTAACTCTATAAAAGGCCTTAACTCATCTACACACATTCATCGCATCCCACAAAGTCTTCAACACAAATCTTCAATATTCCAATCACCATGAATCCTTCAGAGATTATAGAAATCTCATCCGACTCATCATCTGATTCCGGAAGCTCAGGATGGATTACCTATTTTCCACCCAACTACACCGGTCAAACCATCAAAAAGCAAAGGACAAATCCTCCAATATCATCCGATGAACTAACAACTCCCCTGTCCTATTTAAACGATTCATTCCCCTTTTTTGATGATGATGAGGAACAATCACAGTCACTTTCAGTCGTGTTGACAAGAGAGTTTGAGAAGGCCGTGGCTGGAATGAGCAAGATCCAAGTGCCTGAAAGACATCAAGTTCCTGAAAGACATCAAGCTCGTCCAAAGCCGAGACCACAAGTTCTAGCCCTTCCTTGCAAGAAGGTGGCTGATGCCATGGACATTGAAGGTAAAAGAGTCCATAGGACCATGCCAGCTGTCCAGGGAAAAGGCAAAAGGAAGCTTGAGTAGTTGTTGTGTGGTAGGTTTGTGTAGGTTTATGTGTAGTAAGGTTGTTGGTTGGTTGTTTGTTTTGTTGCTTTTGAATCCTGAATAGATAGCCTCCCCTGAATTTCAGAATCATCTTTTTCTCAGCAATCAAACTTTTGTGACTTATCCTGCAAAAGATTAGTCCAACAACCACAAAACACAAACAAGAGAATCTCACAATAATCACAAGACAGTCAACAAAATAACCATCTTAGCAGCACACAATATACAGACATAGCAAGCACTAGAAACAACTTATTTGATCAATAACAGCACAAATCCTCAAAAACTTTTTACAAAACATACAGAGATAAGATTTTAAAGATTGATCATACCTATACTAGCAACTAAAAATTGAAATCTACTTATATCAAAACTTTTTGTAAGTAGATCAGCAACATTATTGTCAGTATGTATTTTAACCACTTGAATTAACTTTTTCTCATAACAATCTCTAATAAAATGATGTCTTATCTCTATATGCTTTGTTTTAGAGTGAAAAACAGGATTCTTGATTATACACATTGTGTTGTTATTATCAATATAAATTTTGGTGTTCATGAAATTGTACCCATAATCCAAGAGTTGATTCTGAATCCAGAGTACTTGTCCACAACAACTAGAAGCAGCCACATACTCTGCCTCAGTTGTTGAGTTAGCCATCACAGTCTGTTTCTTGCATTGCCATGAGATTAGCCTATGACCAAGGTATTGACAGCCTCCAGTGGTTGACTTTCTATCCAAACTAGCTCCAGCATAGTCACTGTCTGAGTATGCTATCAAGTCAAAAGGTGAATTATTAGGATACCAAAGGCCCAATTTAGGTTGACCCTTTAGGTACCTAAAAATTCTTTTGACCACTTCCAAGTGTGAAACTTTTGGTGACACTTGAAATCTGGCACAAGCACACACAGAAAACATGATATCTGGCCTTGAAGCAGTCAGATACATCAATGAACCAATCATTGATCTATAAAGATGTACATCAACCTCTTCCCCATCTTCATCCTTGAGCAAAGGTTAGTTGTTGTCCATTGGTGTCTTAGCTGCCTTCACATCATTGAAACCAAATTTCTTTAACATATCAGCCACATACTTGTCTTGACCGATGAAGATCCCTTCAGCTGTCTGCTTAACCTGAAGCCCCAGAAAGAATGTGAGTTCTCCCATAGAACTCATTTGAAATCTGTTATGCATGAGCTTCTCAAATTCTTCACAGAACACCTTGTTTGTAGACCCAAAAATGATATCATCTACATAAACCTGAACTAGTAGAATATCATTCTTGTTTTTCTTGATGAACAAAGTTTTATCAATGGTTCCCCTTGTGAATCCATTAGATAACAAATACTTAGACAAGGTGTCATACCAAGCTCTAGGAGCTTGATGTATTCCATACAGTGCTTTTTCCACTTTATATACTCTATCTGGAAAGTTAGGATCTTCAAAACCAGGAGGTTGCATCACATAAACCTCTTCATCAATCTTTCCATACAGGAAAGCACTTTTCACATCCATTTGGTACATAGGAAAATTATTGAATGAGGCAAAAGCCAAAAACAATCTAATAGCCTCTATCCTTGCTACAGGAGCAAAGACCTCATCATAATCTATTCCTTCTTCTTGAGTGTACCCCTGAGCCACTAGTCTTGCTTTGTTTCTCACCACAATTCCTCTTTCATCTCTTTTGCACCTGAACACCCATTTTGTACCAATTGCCCTCTTCCCATTAGGCAAATCAACTAGTGTCCAGACCTCTTGAAGCTTGAACTGCAACATCTCCTCTTGCATGGCTTCAACCCAACTTGAATCTTTCATAGCTTTGTGAATATTTTTGGGTTCCTCTTGTGATAAGAAACAGGCAAATTTGTAATTTTGTAGGTCCTTGTGGCTATTTCTTTGATGCAATGATTGAGCAAATAAACCTTGATGAAGTTGATTACTCAGCCCTTTTGTTTTACTTCTGGTTTGTACAGTAGATTGTACATCACCAATTATCTGCTCCTTAGGATGGTTCTTATGTATCCTTGTAGTTGGAGTAGGACTGACTTGAATAGAAGGCTCCATATTTGTCAAATCAGCATTTGCTCCAAAAACATCCACAACATCATCATCTGTGTCATAGTAGATTTCCTCCATTTCAGGCATATGAGGAAAGTCAACATCATCATTAACATCATCATTAAAGTCAGCAGCAGAATTCTTTGAAACAGCAGTAGAACTACTAGGCTTAGCAGCAGAATTGGGAATACTGCTGCTAGGCGTAGCAGCAGAATTATTTGGCTTAGCAGCAGAATTAGAGATACTGCTGCTAGCTTCATTTCTTGAACTTCCATGCTTTGCTGACTTTTCAACAGTCTTGCCATCATTAGAAGGTTCATCTTCACCTTCTGCATCATCCTTTGGTACTTCCTTATGAACAACATCATCATCAGAACTCTTTCCCTCTTTATCTGTTGGAGTGAAGAACTGATTAAACTTCCACTTCTCAAGCAAAACAAACTCCTCTGCAGATCCATCCTTCTTTGCTTGTGTACCTGCATTAGGGTTAGTTTGTGTACCTGCAGACATGTTTGTTGTACCTGCAATCACTGGTTGATAATTCATACTCTTGGTTAGGGAATCAATATCAAACAGCCATTCAGGTCCTTTTCCAGCAACACTAGGTGTGGTTTCACTAAACCTAACGTGTAGATTTTCTTCCACATGCATTGTCCTTTGGTTAAATACCCTAAAAGCTTTGCTATTAGTTGAGTATCCAACAAAGAAACCTTTGTCTGCTTTCTCATCAAACTTGCCTAGTGAATCAATGGTATTTAAGATAGTAACAGGACACCCAAATGGTTTTAAGAAATCTATCATAGGTTTCCTAACATGCAACAATTCATAAGGGGTCTTGTTATGAGGCTTCACTACCTTACTCCTATTTTGCACATAGCAAGCAGTGTTAACTGCTTCAGCCCAAAAAGTAGTGGGTAACTTTGACTCAGACAACATAGTCCTAGCAGCCTCAATTAATGTCCTATTCCTCCTTTCAGCAACACCATTTTGTTGAGGAGTTCTAGCCACACTAAACTGCCTTAAAATACCTTTTTCCTCACAGAACTGATTCATTACATGATTCTTAAATTCAGTTCCATTGTCACATCTGATTACTTTGACCTTATGATTTACTAGATTTTCTATTCTTGTAATGAAGGCCTTAAGAATTCCAGAGGTCTCATCCTTAGTTGCTAAGAAAAACACCCAAGTAAACCTACTGAAATCATCAGTGACAACTAAGCAATACATCTTCTTATTCAAGCTCTTCACAAAAGTTGGTCCAAACAGATCCATATGCAACATATACAAAGGTTCAAAAATAGAGTTCACCACTTTGGACTTACAAGAAGCTCTGTGTTGCTTTCCCATCTGACAAGCAACACAGGTTTTAGCATTTTCAAAAATCTTTGAAGGTAACCCTCGGACAAGGTTGCCTTTTACCAATTTGTTTATAGTTTTGAAATTTAAGTGACCCAATCTTCTATGCCAAAGCTTGGATTCATCAATGGTGGCCTTTGCAAAAAGACAAGTTAAATCTCTTTTAGGAATGATGTTCTTAATGTCCACACTGTATATATTGTTTGTTCTAGGGACTTTAAGTAGTACTTCAGAATCATGAGGTAACTTAAAGTCGGGATACAAAACAAGACAGTCAGTGTCTGTAAAAAGAACAAAATTCTTTTTGTCACACATTTGTGAGACACTAAAAAGATTGAACTTAAGTCCCTCTACAAAATACACCTTTTCAAAATCTAATTTTCCTGTTCTAATAGTACCTCTACCAACAATCTTGCCACCTTTTGGATCATTGCCAAAAACAACATAACCACCATCAAAAGCCTTAAAATCTTCCAAGTTGCTCTTGTCTCCAGTCATATGTCCAGAGCATCCACTATTAAAAATGCATTTATCCTTTAGCTCCAATTGTAGATTGCCCTGCACAAAAAGTAAGAGAGTTAGTTTCTCTTTAGGACCCAAGCCATTACTGAATTGGATCTGCCTTGTGCATCAAAGTAATCATATTTCTTGAAGTCCATTGATGCACTGCTGTGTCTGGTTTTGGGTTTCCAGACCCAGCAAGCTGAGGCCTTAACAGCATAGAAATGAGTGCCCATAACAGTGTCGGTAACCACTTTTCGCTTAGCAGCAGAATGAGAAATACTGCTGCTAGCTTTAGCAGTAGAATACCCTGTTTTCTTTGGAATGGGCCTTGTTGGTGCAACAGGAGAAATGGTCCTAGAAATACAATTTCTCAACAAAATCTCCTTAGGAACCATGTTTCTTTTGGGATGTGGGTGAGTCTTTCTTGCAAAGTTCCTATGGTTCATCCTAGTATTATGGTTCCACACAGGTTTTGGAGCACTAGTTTTCTTAGGTATTGAAAGATAACAATTTTCTTGCAAGTGCTCAAAACTACCACAGCTGTGACATGCCTTCTTAACCAGTTCAAAGTCACTACCTAACGTGTGTGAAATCACCTGGTGCAAGTTTCTTTGATTTCCTCTGGGCAAGTCACAAGTCTTCCTAGGATAAGCTCTAGGTTTATCATCATACTCAGCCACTTTCCTAGAGATTCTACTTCCTAGCACAGGTTTCACAAATTCGACAATTTTAGCTTTAGTTTCTACAGGTTTAATTTCGACCTTTTTAACCTTAGGGGGTGTTGATTCTATCTGCTCATCATCACTATCTGATTCCCAATCTTCAATGATTGGTGCATCAGACAATTTTTCATCAATCTTAGATGCCAATTTTTCATCAACCTTAGGTGCACTAGTCTTTTCAGATGTTTCAGTGTTTACTTGACTTGTTTCACCTATAGATTGTGCAGCTAACTCAGATATAAAGGACAATTCTTTCCTAGCTGGTGCATAAGTACTTTTAAGTGGGGGGGCCACTTCATTGTATCCTAGGCCACATCCTCTTTTAAAAATCTGAGATTCAACTGCTTTGTTTTCTAGAACAGATGCATATTGTTGTTTATCTATCCTAACAACATGTTTTTCTTTTTCACTTAAAGCTGAGTCTCTAGCTAATTCAGCTTCTCCCACTCTTTTATTAAGCATATTAATTTCACATTCTTTCTTAATTAGCTCAGTTTCAAGAGTATGAATTTTATTAGCATATTCTTCCTCAATTTGATTAAGAAACTCAACCTTGTTTTCCAAAGATTTTAAACCATGTTGATATCCTAAGTTATCAAGTTTGAGTTTATCAAATTTAACTCTTAAATCATCATAACTAGATCTCAGTGCCTCTATAGTATCTGAACAAGATTTAAATGAACATGATGATTCATTTGATACCTCAGAGTCTGATCCAGAGGAGGAGTAACCCATAAGAGCAAAGTGTTGTTCTTTGGGTTCTTCATCAGCTACCAGTGCATAGTTGGGACCATCCTCAGCTTGGTTACTCCAGTCAAAATCTCCCAAGCCATCACATGAGACCATAGCAGTAGTAGGTTTAGCATCTTCAATGGGAATCTGCCTTGGATTTTCCTTGATCTGCTTTGGTGCTCTGCACTCCCTTGCAAAGTGCCCTTTTCTGTGGTAGTTATAACATTCAAACTTTGATTTGTCAAACCCCACGTTGTTCTGCCTTCTGAACTTGAGCTCTCTTCCAGTTCTCTTCAAGAATCTTCTTGCCCTCATAGTCAACATTGCAAATTGCCAATGCAAATCCATCTCTTCTAAATCATCAGGATCAACTTGATCTAGATCCTGACTCATTACTGGAGTACTTGTTGTGAGTTCAGCTAAATAGGCACAAATAGCAGCATCACTAATGTTGTCACTATTTGTAGAACTAGCAGCAGAACCAGTATGACCAACAGCAGAATGAGTTTCTTGAATATTCCCAGAAGTCTTATTATTTGAAGACATAAAAGCAAGGTTGTTTGAACTTGAAGAACTGGTTGAACCCTTTACCTCAGTTTCATAGACCTTCAAGTTGTTATACAAATCATCCAAATTCATAGCATCAAAATCAGCCTTGTTCCTCCAGACAACTGTGTGAGTATTCCATTCTGGTGCAAGACTCCTTACAAACTTCAGATTAATATCTTCCTTTGCAATAGTGACATTAAGAAGCGCCAACTAACTCACTAACTTTTGCAGCCTGTCATAAGTACCATCAATACTTTCATTGCTTGATGCAGTGAAAGTTTCAAATTCGTGCTTTAGCAAATTCTTCCTTGAATTTTTGGTGGCTTCATTCCCACCAAACCTGAGTTCAATTGCTGCCATCAAATCCTTGGCAGACTTGGTGTTTTTGAAGGCCAATTGGTACTCATTAGGTATCCCCATTAAGAGAATAGTATGAGTTCTAATCTCCAGTTTCCTTTGAGCCCTATCTTCATTGGTTTTGATGGGTACGGCTTGCCCATCAGCACCAGTCTTAGGTAGAGTATCACCAGTTTGTATGATTTCCCACATTGTGTAATCACACATCTTCATGTACTGTTCTATCCTCATCTTTCAGAGTTCATATTCTCCAACCTTGAGCATTGGAACCTTGGATGCAGTAACCATATGATGAGATTCAGACTCCATTGCTTTTGATGATGAACAGATCTGAGCTTTACGAAATTCTTCTCGGTATCAGTTTCTAGATCACAAGCTCTGATACCACTTGTTGATCCCAGTTGAGCTTAACGATCTTGTTAATTACTTTAGATATAAACATAAATCAATTGGTATAGAAACTGCTTATGAACGATCTATTAATTACTATGCGGAAACTAGTAATTAATCTTAAGAAGAATAACAATAACACACAATAATTCTCTCAACCTTCACCTCAATATATTAATATACGGTTACTCAAAAGTAACAGGGTTACAACGAACCTTGAAGTGAATACAAGACAATACGTATGCTAAGACAATCGACTTCTAACCCTTACCCTAGATCCTCCTTTTATACACATAAGGAGTCCTAGTCAGTTACAAAACTTTCTATACAAGAATAATATCTACTCGTATCTTTACCATAAACAAACTATACATATCCAATAAGCAGCAGAATCAAACTCTAGCAGCAGAATCATCTTAGGCTAGCAGCAGTTTGACACTTAGCGTATTTCATCAATCTTCAAATATCATCAGCAGCAGAATGAATATACCTAGCAGCAGAATGATTATGCCTAGCAGCAGAATCATACTTAGTATATTTCCCTTAGAACCATGAGCAGCAGAATAAAACACTTAGCAGCAGAATCTTCAAAGTAGCAGCAGTATCATTTAAACCCAACACATAATCTTAACAATTAATTTATGTATCAAGTAGCCATATGCAAACTTGTTGATAAAACCTATTAATAATCTATCTATGTTTTTAATATGCATATTATTAACTAGGACTATCACCTACAATGGTAGTGTGAGCCACATGCATCGACGAATCGATTGCGTTAGTCTTAGCAAACATATACCAAATAACACATAAAAGATTCATTAATATAATTAATTGAGGTCTTTCCCAATTTTAGATCTATCATAGTTACATGTGTCAATTAACTTAACAATTAATTAAACCCTAATCCATGATAAACATGCATGTTTCATCATGGATTAATTCAAGTCACAAGATACGCACTTAATCACATAAACATGTTACAATTTTTAGGGTTTCAAAACTACAAAACTAATTTTTAATAATAAAGGACTTCCCCCCCCCCCTAAAAAATTAGGGTTTTGATTTTTTTTAAACCCTAAAAAATCGAGTAAAATAAAACCTAATCCAAGATTCATTTTTTTATGTGTTTCGGTAATTTAATTACATGTTAACCTGGCTCTGATACCACTGTTAGAATTTAATAATCATGACTAGTTCATATATTAATCTAATAACAATCATACACATATGCGGAAGCGTAGGATCTAATTTTAACATATAAGAATTAACCGAAACATAAAGAGAACGTACCTTTTGATTCTAGCAAGAACAAGAATCAAACTTCAATCTTCTTCTTTAATATCAAAAGTGGGTTAACGAGATACCCCTTACCGTTTTTTATCTCAATACAAGATTATTAACTATAGTGAGTTAATATCCACAATCTTGTACACACATACTATAACTGAATTAATGATTATGCTAGTAATGTAAACACAAATAAACCAAAAAATTTTGTTTATGAAAAACAAGTGGATCGACCCTCTTTAGGGTTAGTTCGATTGACTAAAATCAAAGAGAAGAAGAAAAGGTTTTAGGGTTATAGCTAGTGCACAAGAAGTGAAGAATGAATAACCCTAGCCTTGTATTTATAGAATTAGTATCTTGGAGAACAAGTTGGCAAGGGTTAGGTTACGCTAGCCCATTGCCGATCGGTTATGGCAATCCCTAGGGATTCCGGAACCTTCTTGATCCTCTAATTTCATCTATAGTCCTTCTCTTATTCCCTAACGGTCGTTAGTCAATTCCCGTTAACTACTTAACGTCCGTTAGTCGTTCTCCTTGTGTTTTAATAATTAAATATATAACGGTTTATATATTAATTATTATAAATTAATTCCTCATACGTAATGTGTGCAATCCCATAGTCCCGAGTTCGATTCTAGACATACACATTAATATTTGTCCATAAAACTTAACAGGTATGTCCACTATGCAAAAGTGATTCTGAGTCACATTCTTATCTTTTTCAAATGTAAGTTTACAAAGAAAATATGGAGTGCTATGAAGGAAAAGATGGGCTCTTTGAATAGGGTGTATGAATGGGAGAGTGTTATTAATGACTTTGCTAATAAGCCTAATGGAAACAGTATTGGGAGCATGATCAGAAGACTTTGTTTAGCCACAAGCATTTACTTCATATGGCAAGAGAGGAATTACAGGATTTTCAAAGATGAATGCAGAGATTGGAAGACTTTATATGTAAAGATTATTGATGAAGTTAAATTGAAATTAATGGGATTAAGTGTGAAAAAGTCAGTTGCTGTTCAAAAGATGGAAGATATATGGGAAATAAAAATGCGGTGATTAATACTTCTAAAAAAGGGTGTTTGATATATTGGACCCTTTAAGTGGGATGTTTTGGTATAAGGCTGATTGTTTTGTGTGAATTTAGGGGTGTTTGGGAGATGGCAGATGCCTAGTAGTTTGTCTTTACTTACTAAGCATCAATGAGGTATCTCATATGTGTGTGGATGGAAGACAACATTATGTGAGATGGCCTTATTGGTGTTTAGTTGAGTTTAAAAGTCATAAGCTAGTTCCCTGTCATGAGGTTTCCAAATGGTATCTGTGTTCTAATGACTGTTTGGATCAGCTAGCTTATTTGAGGAAAATCATCTATTTCTTCATAAATGGTATGATTAGCAGACATTGAGGTTCAAGTAGGTCTGCAACTTTTATGGTTTTGACCATTTCTAAGGGCATGGTTTTCATTATTATGCTTTAGTACATTAATACTCACTTCTCACTTCAGGTGTTGACCTTGTAACTTGGACATACATAGCTTTATTACTGTATATACCAACTTAGTTTATCAGTTGGCCTTTCTTAGGTACTATGAGCTAATTGGATATGCATCAGTAATTAGTTATTTAGGTTCCATAAAGTAGGTATCCACCTGTGAAGGATAAGTGAGTATGGAGGGTAGTGTATGTTGTTTGGAATAGTGAGGAGTGAAAGATGAACCTATTTGGTCCAAACATTACACTACTACTGGAGGTTAGGAAGGTTCTCATTCAAGGTGTGTGTTCCCAATTTACTGATGCCTCTTGGGTCTTCTAAGTTGGAAATTTAGGCAATTGGTATAGCCCTTGTTTGGAGAGGAATGGGTGTTATAGCTTACATAATGATGCATGTTCATTTTCCCCTCTTGGTTATTGTGGATGTGGGTTGAATGATCTTGATGGGGAAATGGGCAGGAAACGTAGTTATGAAGCTATGGTATTGGTGCATTTAGGGTGAATTGGAGATTGTTATGATGATGCTAAGTGTTCGAAGACATGCAGTTAAGTTTGAATGTCGTTTCTGTAAGTAATTCAATATGCTTAGTGTTCTGTATTTTTTCCGAGAAATTGTTTTAGTAGTAGCTGATATCGGATAAAACTAGTATAGTTTGGTTTGTATGCTGATGGGCATGTCCATTTCAGTTTTGTCTTTTTATTGTTTGTAAAAAGTTTCAGATTAATATATATTCACCCTTTCCAAAAAAAAAAAAGACCAGAGACCACAAAAACAAATATAACCACCATTTCAGCCACTTCCACGTCATCTAAACACATCCAATGACTTGATGGCAAAATCACCACCATTACGTGAATCTGATTTGGAAAAAAAAATTGGTGTTGTATTTCAACACACTTTCATGATTTTTTGTTACAATTTTCGATGTTGCAATTTAAACAGATGCATCACATATAGTTATATAATTCATAATTTTTGAATTATGTGAACAATAGATAATACTAAAATAGAAAGGGATAATTGTTTCTAAATGTAACGAAGTTACCACTTTTTACTAAATTGTTTGTTTAGAGTTATTTATATAAATCGTCCTTGTGGTTTGGACCAAATTGCAACGTTAGTCCTTAACGTCAGTTAGAGTTATTTACAAAAATCGTCCTTGTGGTTGGCCCAAATTACAGTGTTAGTACTTATTGTCGGGTCGCCACGTGTCACCACCTGAGTGGTGCCACGTGGCATCGAGTCGGATCAGGCAGGATAACGGGTCGGGTCGGTAACCGGTCGGGCCGAGTCGCCACATGGCACCACCTAAGTGGTCCACGTGGCACTGGCTAAATAACCCCATTTGCCTCCAGCTAGAATCGAACCCGGGTGGCTATTATGGGAGTGAGCGTGATACCCAGTTGGACTGGGCATACCCTCAAGTAATGTTACTCACATTTTTTTATTTAATGTCATATTGCATGCAGTCCATATTTATTAATAAAAATAGATTTTTACCGGTTCATTTAAAGAGTTTTAAAAAGGTTCAAAAGGAGAGGAAAGTACCGTTGGACTCGCTTTTTCGTGCTCTTTCCAATGGAGTGTTCGGGGAATTTTTTGACTTCGTCTGAACCTCAAAAAACGTGAAAACGTCATCGAAACTCATCCGAAAATCATCGTTTTGCTTTGTTTTCAAACCCTTGTACATGCAAGACAAAATAACACATCTACCTCCAGCAAGCTTGTCCTATTATTCCACGTGTAAAATCCTATTTATCACAACCGTCCATTTTTTTAGGACAATTTGGGCGGAACTCCTAATCATAGAATCATTTGCAACTTTCACATCAATAAACAAAACACACACACCATCTCCTCCTCTCAAACCGTCTCCCTCAAACCCTAACTGGACTAAGTTATAAACAGGATTAGATCCATGGAACTTCAATATTTAGCGATTTCCATGGTCGTCTCCATCGATTTATTTGAAAATATTGATACAATCAATTGTAAAATAACACATACGATGCATACATATCACTCAAACCCTAACCGTAATAATTCATGAACTGGATTCACATCCATGGATATTCAAGATTTACCGATTTGGATAGTTCTCTCAAACGAATTAGTTCAGGTATTCATATAATGGATTTGATCCCTCATGTTATTTGTAATTTTCCAGTTTATTAGATTTTTATTTTCATCCTCAAACCCTCACCGGAAAAGTAAAAAAACAAAATCAAGATTTAAGAAACCATATTCAATCGAATGAATCGATTATCATCCCAATCACAAAACCCTAAGTAAAACACACAAATCACTAAAACTGGATAAAAACCCTAGAAAGAAAACCCGCCGCCCCCAAAAAAACGGATCTGGGAAGGAACTAAAAACATACAACAACAATGTTCTGATGATGACATAAAGGTACAATTTTTGTTGATGATTTATGGTTTAATGTATAATTTTTTAAAATTGTGTTAATCTGAGTTATAAAATCATGTTTTCCATTTCATCAAGGTTATGACTGGTATGTTGTTGATTGAAGAATTCGTTTGGAGAATCATGTCGAAAAAATGCGATCTCACATCCCAACATGGTTATGGGAATAAATAAATTTAGGCTTAATGTATGATCAGAAAATCAAACACAAAATTTAAGGTAAGAATTTTGGCTCAATTAAATATTGTAATTTTACATATTTTCATTATCAAAGAAAATGATTAGGACATTAAAATTTTCTGATTGATGATGCGAACATGATGTCATGATAAATTTTGTTTACGTATCGCGTTAAACAGTGATTACTTTCATTTATTTTGATGTAGTTTTGTGTGAATATGATTACGAAGTGGTTAGTTTTTGTTGTCTTTTATGTTAATTCTATGGTTAAAGGATTTGTTAGGATGATTTTATTAAAGATATAAGTTTCGAGACAATGAGTTTATTAGTAAAGAGCAAGTAGAGATACCCGAGGAGACAAGTAGTATAGCGAGCTCAAGTGAACAAGTAGACATCCTTGCAACCAAAGGTCTGAACTCTTTTCTGTTTTTCATTATCATGAACCATAAATTGAAAATCATTTGATAGTTAGTATGAGACTATTGTTACTTTCTTTGAATCAGATGAGGACACAAAAGTTGAGCCTGTTTATGATGAGTATGGTAGCATTATCAGTTTCACAAACTCAGTCGAAGAAGTAGTTGAGGAAAACGTATGTGAAAAACGTAGAGGGGGGTGAATACGTTTCCGTTTTAAAAACTTAAAACTGGTTGTATCAAATTTCCAATTTGGCTTGTTCTAATATGAAAGCTGTCTGTTGTAGTTTATGTCTAGCATAAACTAAAGTATGTTATCACACAAGTATTCTCAACTAATCACAACACAAGCAATCACATAATGCAAACATAAAAGTAAAGAGATAAGTAAAAGAAAGCGCAAACCGAACACGATGATTTATAGTGGTTCGGTCACGGAGCTCCTCTCTGCCCTAATCCACTCCCCGAGTACCCAACTCGAGAGTTACTTCACTAGATCAACAAGCTCCCTTTCTTAGGCGGAGAAAACCTTTACAAGTTGCTTACTTCCTTTTTCGGTACTAAGCTAAACACCGAGATCTTTACAAGGGTACAACCACTCCCATCGTCGCTTACTTCTTTTTCCGGTACTAAGCTAAACACCGGGTTCTTTACAAGGGTACAACCACTCCTGACACTCTTTGTGTTTTGAGGACTAAAACACTAACCACACTCACTGATACAAATGATGTTTACAATGATCCATGACATATATGTTCAATGGATATAAATGACTAATCTATATGAACTTCTTGAATAAGAAGTCTTCAATCATTGAGGATGTCAAGTACTCTTGAATCTTCATATGTTGGAATGCTATGGTGGATAATGACTTCAATATCTTCTAACCTTCTTGGTGGATCAGGAAGTATGCTATGGATGATGTCTCATGATCTTGAGCTTGCTTCATAGGATCATTAACAATGTATGCTTACAACATGATGAAAGTTAGTAACATTATGATCATTATGTAAAGGGTGATTAATGTATGAATCTACATGGTTTGCTACTGATCTAAGTGTATGAAATGAGTGAGGGAATGTGTGTTCTTATATCTTGATACTATGGGTAAAACTATGGGCTTCTATTTATAGCCAACAAGAATTATGCCCGGCGGATCTAGCGGATCCCATAAATTGGATCCGTCCTTTATACCAATTGGATCCGCGGGTGTCAGACAGAAAATATTTTCACAAATCTTTCCATATCTTTCTATATCTACTATATCTATCCATATCTATCAAATCTTTCCATATCTAACAAATCTAATATCTTGCTTAAGAATCTTTCCAAAATCAAATCTTATAAAATCTATCCAAGATCTTTCTAAATCATATTTTGCTTAAGAATCTTTCCAAAATCAAATCTTATAAAATCTATCCAAGATCTTTCTAAATCTACAAGATTTGTCAATGATGTATGCCATGATGTCATGTATATATATTTCCATTTTAAGATTTAAAATGTAAATAATATAAATGTGTATATGTTTGTAACATGTATCCTAGTGATCATGTAAAATGAGGTTCTGAGTAGAATGATTAGCCTTTTTAAAATACTTAATTACCTAACCGTATTTTAAACATTCTAAATGGTTTGTTAAGGGTTTGATCATAATGCTACATAACAAACATGTACGAACCTGTGTTGTATCATACGAGGACTTGAGAGGTGTTTAATGTATGTTGAGACAAGATATGATTACAAGTAACTTGTACATTTTACGCTATGTATCAAGTTACATGTTTGTCATCAATCAAAACAAACAAGATTGCTTGCACTAGCAATCTCCCCAACGAGACTGCTTGCACTAACAATCTCCCCCTTTTTGATGATGAAAAAATATGTAAACATGATAGAAAGTAAAATGCAAAAAGTTACTTGTGTCCGTAATTACTTACTTTATCCTTGTGTCCGTTTCTCCGCTTACACCTTTCTCCCTTTTCTCCTTGTGTCCATAATTACTTACTTTCTCCGTTTACACCTTTCTCCCCCTTTTGTCGAAGCAAAAAGGGTGTGTCCTTGGAGTTAACATCATTTCTCCCCGAAATGGCGAGCGTGCATCAACCCTAGTGAAGTTAAATAGATTACTCCAATCTCCTATGGTTGTTGCGTTCCGTAGGTTGTTAGCGAATTCATGGATCAAATGAAGACTCTAAACCTACATCAAGATTAGTGGTGTGCAACATAAAAAGAATATATATATGAAAAATGCATGATGAATGAAATGCATATAGCCAACGATGCACGTGGGTAAGCTTTTTTGGACTATCTAGGCCTATCTCCTCCTTTTTTTTGAAACACAAAAGTGTGTCAAAGAATGAGAATTCTTAAGAATGCGAACATGCTCCCCCTTGACTGTAGCTCCCCCTTAATCAATACTCCCCGTTGCTAGGGTACCAACGTATATGATGTAAGGATTATGAATGCTACAAAACAAGGATTAGTACATGATATGCTCCCCCTTGATCAATACTCCCCGTTGCTAGGGTACCAACGTATATGATCCAAGGATGAGAAATGTTACAAAATAAAGGTTAATATGTGATATACAACAATGCGTGTATATGACGCATTCTAAAAATGCTTGACGAAAGCTCCCCCTTGCTCTAAGGCGTCAAGATAAACCTACAAAATAAAAGATTAGTATACTAGAAGCTATGTCTTAAGTCATATACGACCAATGTGTATAGACGATGCAATATGAGTGCCAGACTGATAATCCTCCTGGTTTGAGAGCGTTAAGCAGCACCTATGAAAGAAGAAAAATAATCGATGCAAACTTCATCCTATGATGAGTATGCTATATACGATCGAACGTATGTGACGATGAACCTACAATGAAATGGTTAGTGCAATATATTTTATCTCAAGGAAAAATATTATGCAACATATCAATAATCTAATCACAAATAACTTACCAATTGTGATTGTCTAATCAAAGAAAAATATGATGCAGCTTACCAGTTGTGATATCAATCGTGATTATCTAGTAAACCATGTTACAAAGAGTGTAATCTTTTAATAAGAATTACATTTACAAGAATATAATATGATAAAATCCTACAAAGTAGTGCCTATGATGAGGATATGAGTGATCCTAGTGTTGGTGTTAGTTTACTAGTAATAACTTGAAAACTAAAGATTGATGCAAGTAAGTTTTTCGTTAATCCATGGGGTTGATGATTAGTGATAGAGGTGATGGAAGGTGGTGGTAATAATGAATTCAGAAACTCTGGTGTGTAGCAAGTGCTATAAGAGTATTGAAAACGATTAAGGTTATGGTATTATCATCTACCAAAGATGATGAATCGTCCCATAGTAAATCCTCGAATGAAAATAAGAGGAAGTGAAGACAATGATCACTTAGGAATAGAGATTTCATATGTAACAATTAAAAATACTAGATACCTATATGCGGATGAAAATGACATCATATGATGAGAGTGTTGGTTGGACCAACGTTTTGAGAATGATGGTTCTGTTTGCACTGACAATGACGTGCTTGATATGTATGAAAAAGTTGAGATCCTATGATGGTGTTCTAGACAATGAATGTGTTCTTAGACTATGAAGTTGTGAAGGAAAATCCTAGACTTGGTTGTGAGAGGGTCGTCTGTTTTAAATGGTTAAAAACTAAACTTGGTACCCGTGGATTGGGCAAAACCAAATCTTTGGTTCCGTCCGTCTTATCTTAGGGTGCCGTGGGACTAGAATATATCTGGTCATGTCTTGTCGTTCTGGATTAAACGAAGGTTCAAGCTAAGGTCTATTTACTTATAACTATGGATTTGGTTTCACTAACCCTAGTCAAAGTCTAAGGAAACTTAATGATTTTTGTTTAAGAGGTCTCTCAAATACATGATGTGTTTTTGATGAGGTATTGGTGCATACTTGTGAAGTTGGGTTAATAAGGTTTGAAACACTTGTGCTTTTGTGAGCTAGTTTTAACTAAATGGTGTGAGCCTATGTGTCGGTATTTGAGGGTGAAAGGTACATGAGTAAGTGTTCTTTGATATAAAGAGACAATTATGTAAATGAATTTCTCTCCCCATTAATTGGTGGACATCCATCATAATGTGTGATGTTAGGAATGATGAAGCATGTTAATGAAAGCGATGAGCTTAGTGATGTTTTTGCGAAAGTTAGTTAGCATACAAAGTACTTCATTCTCGAAGTTATGTAGCTCTTCTCTATCAATGCAAGATGATTGCACGACGAGGTATGTGGTTTCCTCATGGAAGGTGTATTGTTATAACTAAAGGATGATGGAGATGTTGTTAAGAAAGCAGAAGCAATAATACGATTTGGAGAGAGGTATGTTGAAAGATACCCAAACACAAATTTCAAACCTCTATGACTTAATCCTATTTAAACACAATAAGCAAGTGAAAGGATCCCATAAACATATTATTAATCTAAGTAGCAACAAAGAGACAACAATTATGCAAGATAAGCATAACAAAGTAAGATAACATGTAATTTGTTATCAACCTACAAGACAAAATTCTTAATAACAAAAGATGTAAATATCATAAGAGTACCTCTTATACAAACAGAAACAAATAATCGACTACTAGACAAGAAATTTTCACATAGCATCAAGACAAGTAATGATATTGTTTGATATACTTTATTGTGAAATTATTTTAATGTTAGGCTTAGTCACTTAAGGATGTTTACCCATTAATCTACATAATGATCTATGTGATTAACGAATTCTAAATGTTTATCATACCAAAAACACTTAGACACATTATATGTGCATACATGGCAAACAAATAATGTGACAAAATCATAAAAGAATTAAAACAACAGGTTCATGTAAATACTTCTAACATTTTGGAAGCATGCATCATTTAGATTATCCTACTGGAAAGCTTAATGAATGTCAACTAAAGACATGAGCTATCTAACACCATGTACTAAAAATAACATATCATAAGTTAACAAGAAGCAAGTTAAACTTGTGAGATATTATATAACAAGTATCATGCGAATCATGTTAACATCTAGTAGCGTGAAACATATATAAGCATGTAGACAAAACCTTTCGAAGGTTTACACATTTGACTATTAATCAAATAATTATTATGATAACATCAAGACACTTAAACATATCAAACACATAACATGTAATCAACACATATATATGCAATGCAAGTGATTTTACTAAGAAAAATCACATCTACTACTTGACAAGATAATTCACCAATACATGGCTTAATGATACTCAACTATTTCTATTAAAAACTAAGGTGATAAAGATGTCATAATATACACGGAAATTTGACAAATATGTGTCAACAGATTTGTAGTGCTCGACTTTCACTTGGAAAGATGAACCGAAGCTTCCTCTTTATCATACAAACCACACGACAAGACTATGATGACTCACAAACACATATTAAGAACAAGAGAAGTGGAGTGGATCATATGGTAAAACTCTAGTCGAATGTATATTAGCTTGGAGAAGAAAATATACAAAGAACAATGGAGAAAACACACACACACTCTCTTACACAATATAAGACATAAGAGATAATGAAAGAGTGTGTGTAGTTTATATGTGTCGACTGCCAACCAAATAGGTTTGGTTGGGCTTTAACTTGGACCTATTGTGGGCTAATATATGCACTACACATATATACTTAAGCTACTTACTATACTAATGCTACTAGCCCACTAAACTTACTACATATTACACATGATACTTTAGCTCTAAGTAGCAAATGACCATCACTTCCTAATTAACATAAATTAATTGCTAACAATCTCCCCCTAAGGGATGGTCATTTCAATGATGCTCCTGTGATTGGTCATTTGCCTTTGATGTCTTGAACTTTGAGTGTCAATGTATAATATTCTTCATTTAATGTTCCTTCATGCACTATGATCTTCAAAGTATCGTCTTTTGGTCTTTCTTGCCTTGATCTACATCTTCTGTCCAGATGCGTCGTCGTTGTAGATGATGATGGTGGATGGACTTTTGTCGGTACCTGCATAAGACAGTTAGCAATAAATCATCCAGCGGCCATCATGTCGTGAGGCAAGATCCTTAGATCTCATTAAGACTCATACAACTTGTATCCTTTTGAGTGAACACAAGTGTTTTGCATAGGAAGTGTTCCTAAGAGATCTTTGATGAATCTCATGTCTCTAGACTCAATTATGTGCGTTTTGGTTTTAGTCGTCGGAGGCATGGAGCAGAGTGCCACCTTTTCAATATCAACACATCTCGGAGTGAGAGGTCGATAGATTATGTAGTGTTCTCCGTGAGAAATGAAACAAATATCTTTTAAGAGATATCTGAGTGGATAGGAGGGGTGGTGCAACGCGTCACTGGGTCCATGACGTCTTGTCTTCCATATTAGTATCACCTTAGTGAGTACCGATAGCAGATGTATTGACCCGGTTTCTGACCTAAGTTTTCATGGAGGGCTATTTCTTTTCACCCTTTCATTAAACTTTTCTTTTTCATTCTTCAACCCCTTCTTTCTCCTTTCTCATTTTGCTCCTTTTTTTCAATCATACCTAAGGACTTCTAATTCTAAACTATTGGAATTGTCCTTGGGTAGATCCTTCCGGTTCTGGCAGATCATTGGACATAACCTAACCATAATCACCTTATTACTCCATGATTATCCTAGATTAATTGTCACATGCCATTAAACCTTGTGAAAATCTCTCAACGTGTTTATGAGAAAACACATTTTGTTAACACATTGAGAGTTTTGCATTTTTTTAAATACTCCCCCTTCACATGTGCTCATGCATTTTTGAAATAAATTGCACATATTGGGTAGAGTTCACACATTTGAAATGATCGATTTTCAATGAACATGACCCTCGCGAGACACGCTTACATCACTAGTTAGACTAGCTTGAAATTATTACCCGTCCCGGTCATATTCAAGGATCATCTCTCGAATTGTTACATTCTACTCAGACAAGTCCTTTGCGAGACACGCTTACATCACTGGAAAACCAGCTTGAAATTATTACCCGTCCAGGAAAAGTCTTTTCGATAACGGACATTTAGTTTCGTCAATTCGAGGGTTATAACTGAGTCTTGAGATTCAAACCATGAAACTTCTTTTTGATCACACTTTAATCATGTCCTCTCCCCCTTATATCTAATAAACACTTAATCTCCCCCTCAAAAATAGCATGAAGTGGTATTTTTGAAAACAGTTGATTAAAATGAAACGTTTTGCAGAGAGATGGACTGATTTTAGCATGAGATTAGAACATTTTTCTTTTTTATTCTCCCCCTTAAACAAAGCGTAAGTTTTAAACATTTGAGTTTAAAAGCAGTTAGTGAGCTAACCAGGGGTGAATCGATGTGTTTTGTGAGCACAAAATTTATAGAAGACTTTGAAAAATCTTTTTGAAACAATTTTGATTAAGTGCTCACTGTTTTTGCTTTTTGCCATTAACATTGCGAGTCCTGATCGGAAATAATCAGAAGTCATTCAATGTAGCTCGGGTTTCGTACTGAAATGCACGAAAGCCGTAATGAAGAAAAATTTGAGAAACGACATGTTTTAGAAAAACATAAAAAAGAACTCTCGCTCAAGCATCTGTACATGCCCATATCATTGTTGAATGACATTTCTAGATACGTACAGAATATCGATTATACGAGAGACATGTCGTGAGAAGAATATTTTTGGTTTTTGAGTTTTATATTTTTTATGTCTTTTTGAAATTTTCTATTTTTATATTTTTGATTTTGAACAAGTATATATTTACAAAAAATATTTACATGCGAAGCTTGTTGATATAAATCAAGAAGATTCGAGAAGACTATCTAACTCTTCAGGAGTTAGGCTTCGCATTCCAATTCGACGAACTAAATTTTCAAACCGCTCTTTTAGGAGGGCCTTAGTAAATAGATCGGCGAGTTGATATTCGGTCTTCACGAAAAATAATTCAACAGTACCCTCTTCAACGTGCTCTTTTATGAAGTGATAGCGGACTCTAATATGCTTGTGTTGAACCTTAGACCTTGATAGATCTTTGAGCGCTCGTGGATCGTTAGCAATGTTTATGTAATCACAAACACACTAATAGAAAGTCTCTATTACTTGTATTCTAAAGCGGAAATCAAACACAAGTAAAAACACAAATAACTAAGAACGATTTGATCCTCTATGGATCTTTGATTAATACTAAAACTTGTTTTTCAAAACTCGTACCTAATACATAAGAATGTGTTCCTTTTATAGATAAGGAACCCTAAACCGTTTCACAAGAAACGTATATTCTAAAAACTAATAGAAGATATGCATTATAATTTCCTAATAAAACTCGTACATATCCTAACTAATAACAAAATACGCGGAAACACTTTATCAGCAGAAACATAATACGCAGAATCTCTACTTCCGCAGAAACATTTCTTCAGCAGAATCCAGCACTTCAGCAGAATCCATCAGCAGTATATTTTAGCAGGATTCTTACTTAGCAGAATTCCCAACAATCCTCCCCTAATCTTGAATTTGACATGGTTAAGTTCAAGATTCTTGATAGATCTTCAACACTTCAGAGAAAGAGGATTGAATTCGAACATCAACAGTAAAGAAGCAAATGAACCATATCTCTATGAATGGCAAAACATGAAACATCAGGTCTTTGCAGCAACAAATGACAGAATGTACATCAAAACATTTAAGTTTCATACTATTCTCATCACATCCATGTGTGTTAACTCCTGTGAGAGGTGAATCATTGAAAATAATGGATTTGATGTCTCTTTACCAATAGCCATTACTACTGGAGTAGCCAAATGTTTAAGTTCGAAAACTATGGTACACTGATAACCATATGATTTTTAGCAAATCATCAGCTATAAACGGATTTGAGATGTCTTTACCTGTAGCCGTTTGCTCAGGACTAGCCAATTCTTGGTTTCAACTGAACCTTGGTGAATTGAATACCAAATATGGATACCAAATGTCTTTACCACAAACCATACTTTCGTAGACTAGCCAATTCTTTGGATCCCATAAAGGGTTACATCCATGGTGAATTGAGAACCATTTCAACTCTCAGGAATAGACCATGGGTGAGTTGAAGTACCCTATAGCTTTGAGCAAGCTATTACAGCTATCAACAGATTTGATGTGTCTTTACCAAAGCTGTACCCTTTGGACTAGCCAACTCTTTGATGGACACAAGTCACATCTGGTGAGTTGATAACCATCAACAGAGTGATATATAACAAACCTGCAGAAAAGTTAGTACAAATATACAATGAGTGTTTTTTTATTTTTTTTTTATTTTTATTTATTTTTTTTTAACTAAGAAATAAATGAAATAAAACTACTAAGGTTTAAACTAACAACAAGGATACAAGATACCAGAATCAAGTAGAAGCTTGATGTTGCAGAAGCTTGGACTTGATTAACCCAATCAATTGTTTAGCATTAGTCATATCATTTGCCACTGGATTAGGAGGAACTTCCAACTTCCTTCTTAGCATTCGGTTCATTAGTTTAATGGACAAAGGATAATGCTGATCAGAAAACATACACACCCTAATACCAGGCTTTGTTTCAACCACATGCACACTTGGGATAGGGTAAAATCTCCAAGTATCAACCTTCCACTTATGTGAATTCTTCCAAATTGAGTAGCCTATTCCATTTGGAGATTGAGAATCAAAAAGAACTTGAAGATCTCCCAGTAAGTACAAACCAGCACCCTGTGGTGTATGAGTGGCATAATACTCTGTGACAAGTCGATGGAGAGTAATCAAATCTTGCTTATCCACCAAGTGAAGTATTTCTTGCAAGAAAGTAAACTGCATATAGGAATTATCAATCCTATAGATAGTGTTAAGCTGCCCATCAGTCAATGTCCATTGGACCAAAACACTATAAGAACCCTCAGAAAAAGTCTCAGAAGAACCCACTTTGATAAATGTTGTATCAGCAGATTGTAGGTCCACATGCTTAGAAGAACTATCCTTATGAGACTTATGAACTCTAGAGGTCTGCTTCCTAGCTAATCTGACTGATCTCCTGATGGCAATGTGTCTTCTGTGAGACATCCTTTTCTTCCTCCTACCAGGTATATAAATTCCCATAGAGAGAGGAGAAGGAGTAGGAACCTTCTCAGATGCACCAGAGGCATCTTCAGTAGGAATAGAAAATGTAGGAACAGAAGAAATTGGAACAGAACCACCTTCTTCATACAATTTTTCTAACTCATCTCTGGCCTGTCTAGACTTAGCAGCTTCTTGTTCAGCTCTCCTAACCATATCTGCATTATAGTTGGAAAGATGTGTTCCTTGTTGTTCAGCAGATGCAGAAGAAGGAATGGTATCAGGCTCAATAGATATGTCAGTAGCATTGGATGAAGCATCAGGAGAAACAAGAATAAAAGGATTCTCAGTAGTCAATGATGGTTGTTTCTCAGAGGTTTCCTCAGTGGAAATGGAAGATGCAGCAATAGGTTCAGCAGATTGTATCACTTCAGGAGTTTTCTCAGCAGAAACAGTATGAGAGCTCATCTGTTCTCTTTCACCAGAAAATGAAGCAACACTCTCAACTGGCTTGAGTCTTTTAGCTTCTGGAGCAGTTACACTTGCAGCAATCCTCTTCAATTGATTAGAAGCTGGTTTAATACTCTTCATAATCCTATGATAGAGACTTGTCAGTTCAGATTCAGGTAAAGCCCAAACTTGCTTCTTGGTCAAACCAGATGTATAAATAATAGTACTCTGATTATATACTACATTTCTCATATAAGTTCTCTTCTGTGCTGCAGTCTGTGGTTTCTCCCTCTTAGCTTTGGCCTTCTGTGCAGCAATAGCCTTTCTCTTTTCAGCTGCAGCTTTCTTCTTTTGTAGACCAATAGCCATCATTTGTACAGGAAAGTTCTCACTATTAAAATCAGCTCCCAAAATACTTTGAGCAAGAGTAGGATTTGAAGCAGCTTGTAAAGTGTAAGAATCCCACTGCTCATCAGTAAAATGAACTGATTGTTCATCCAGTTCTCTTTGTCTTTCAGGAGGCAAATGTGAAGTAAACTGATCTGCAAGCTTTTGTGCCAATGCCTGACTCTTCATCAAATCTTCATAATCTTTCAGCAGTCTTGCTTGCTCAATCCTCTCTTTGTCAGTCACAAGGTCAGGACCAAGATCCTCCTCACCCAACACTCCTTTCATCTTGGTAGCAAGCTCATCAGAAGAACCATCATGAGAAATATCAACAATTGGAACTGTGTCAATATCCTCAGTAGGAACATCAGAAGAAGCATCAATATTAGAAACATGTTGAGAAGTATCTTCAACATGTGTAGAAGAGACAGCAGCATCAGGATCAAGGACAAAAGTTCTCCCAGCAACAAATATTACAGAAGGAACTTCTGAAGGTGTAACATTAGGTTGTGCTGGAATGGAAGATGAATGGCCAACAGTAGAAGCAACAGCAACCATTGGTTCATCCGCCTTAAGATGATTACCATCAATTGTATCTTGAACAACATCCACACTTGGCACCTTAGAAGTCTCAGTGGAATCCTTGCTCAAATACTGTCTTCTCTTCTTTCTATAGAACTTGATAGGCTCTTTTGATCTTGATGATTCAGCAGCTTTGGGTGAAGAAGCATGAGTCTGCTGAGCAGCTTCAGCCAATAACTCAAGATGATCCAATTGTATATCCTTCTGCTCTTCATCAGAGGCAAACACAAACTTCCTTTTCTTTTTCTGCCCAAGTTGATCTTCTAACTCCTGAACCCTCTTTTTCAACACCAAAATCTCACCACCAAGTGAAGATTTGGTATCTGCAAGCTCCTTCTTTAACTTGTTAACTTCTTGAACATTCCTGTTGAGCAAATCATATACAGATGTGAGAGTAATAGGGTCCTCAGCTCCACCAGCAGATTGCTCAGTGGTATTGGGAGCTTCATTGGGCCTTTCAGAAGAAACATGTATATGCTCAAAAGTAGGAGAGCTTTCATCAATTGGCTCTCTAACAGGACTAGGTGTGGACAGTCTAGTAAACTCAGGTTCAAGAGGTGAAGGTACTTGGGTATCAAGAGACTGAATTGTCTCCTCAACCTCAGGAACAAGCTCATCAGGAGCAACATGAGTTGGTGTTGGACTAGGACTAGGTGAAACATGTAAAGGTGAAGGTGTAGGTTGGTCAGGAGAAACATTGGATGCTTCAGCAGTCATGGAAGGGCCCTCATCAATGGCAATTGATGGATTACCATCATCAGCAGCATTTGGAGAGGGTGGAGCACCAGCAGCATTACCCTCACCAGCATCATCATTGCCATGTGGCAACATAGCTGGTAGCAGAGGGTGATGTGCCCCAACATAATGAGTTTTCATAGAAGCAAACAATTTAGCACTAAGAGCTCCTATGGGACAATAGACTCTCTCTTGGGTTGTTATGCCTAAAATCATTTGTAAAAACCTAGGGTACATTAAAAACTTATGCTTTTTCTTTTGAATATTTTCAACCATATTATCAAAAATAAACTTAGAGAAATTATAAGTCAAACCCTGTGAAAGACATACAATACCACAACCCAATTGGGTAGAGAATTGATCCCATCCTCCAGACTTGTTGCTGATACACTGAAGTAATGTGTGCACCAAAAACCTCCACATGGGGCAAAACTTATTCTTGTGCCACATATCTGTGTCAGTACTTTGATAACCAGCAGCTCTTAAACCAGCAAGTATCTCTACAGAGTTGGTATGATAGACACCACCTTCATCATCCAGTTGCAATCTTGCTCTAATCAAAGCCTCAGTCACCACATACTCTGCTCCATCAATCGTAGCTACTATCTCTGTGTCAGAACGTTTGGCAGCAGATGCCCAAAATTGTCTAACCAATGATTCATGTATCACATTTGGAGAATGTGTTAGTGCATAATGAATCTTGGAACGCTTCAAGAAATCCACCATAGGTTCATACAGTTCATGTCCCTTTGCTTTTTCCAGAAAAGCAACTTTGTTGTGATCCTTCTTCAATTGTAGTGCCTCCATTGAAGAAATTGTGAGAGATAGGTTATGAATCAAGTGAATGGAAAATGGGTTTAAATCGCTTGAAGAGGGAATCAGTTGATTTTGGGCGAAGATTATATGAAGTAGGTTATAAATAGAAGTTACCCAATCATGGTCAAAAATATCGGAACTAATTGTTGACCGGATCTGACGTGTAAAGTAACTCCAACATTCAAAATTAACGCTTCAGCAGAAATGACGGTCAATCTGCTGATGGAAAGTTAATCAGCAGAATCAACTCAAGTGTAAAAATATCTTCAGTAAAGATCTTGAGTTTTACTGTGCCACCCAACTCGCATTAATTACCATCAACCCTTGACTCCGCCTATAAAATAACCCTAAATCACAATTCACACATAACAATTACCCCCAAATTATCATCAAACCCTAATTTCTCAATATTACCATAATTAGACACAACAAACATGTCTTCCAAACCAGAAATCATCAATTTAACCTCTTCCTCATCATCATCATCCAGTGATGGTTGGAGCACTTACTTTCCACCCAGTGCTCAACCATGGACACTCCGATTAACCAAAAAGACAAGTGAGAAGAAACATGATGTGGGGGAACCAAGCAAAGCCCCTATTCCTGCTGAGTCTGATTCTTCTGCTGATTCACGTCCCTTGTTCCCCTATCCACAACGAGAGTATGTCTCTCCTTTTCTTTGTACCTCTAATGAGGAATCTTCTGAGAATGAGGATGAAGATCCAACATTTATCCCTCCTTCCACACCAGAGAGATCCCAACCAAGGCCACGGAAGTCTAACCTTTCACTTCCAAAATCAAGGGAAGTGGTGATTGGTCTTCCTGCTCCAGGATCTGGTGCTACAAACCATGGAAGTAGTAGTAAGGGCAAGGGAAAAGGGAAGGTGGAGTAGAAGGTGATATGATGTTGCCAGCGACCAAAGACATAAAACAAGGTTCTTGAGCAGCATCATCATTTTCATCAATCCATCCTTTCCATTTTCATCTTCAGCTTCTTCATCGTACTGGTCATGCATATCCACCAGCTTTTGTAATAGATGATAGGAGCTAGACTATGTTTGGTAGATTTTGTATAGGAATGGTCTTGTATTTCATTTGAAGTTGATTGTAAGCTGTAAATTGTTTCTTGAATGAATGAACAAGACCTCTTTTATATCTCATTGAGTAGCACTTTTACATTACTTCAGTATTTCTTTTCAGTAGAAATAATGATCTTCACTTTGTACTAGTGATTATGACTTGTGCTTCTCTTCAGTAGAAACAGACTTTAAGCTTTCATGACCATGTTCCCAATTAACCAAACTTGTGAACTTCAACATAAGATCAGTAACTGCACATATAGGCATTTCTGCAAAACAGACACAAAGTAGCAAACAAACCAAACCAAAACATACAAAATTGAAAGAACATTAGCTGATTAGTGTTAGCAAATAAAAACATAACCAATAATCTACAAACTTTACAAGATTTACAACTACAATCCTCCCCTGAGGCCTATGCCTCCCCTCAAACTTTGCAGTTAAGGGTTAAGCATCCCAATATGGATAACTAAGTGTTGAAACCTAGGTCCATCAAAGGATTTAGTCAATAAATCTGCCACATTATCATCTGTGTGAATTTTAATCACCTTTATCAAATGTTTTTCATATGCATCTCTTATAAAATGGTGCCTGATCTCAATATGCTTAGTTCTATTATGAAAAACTGGATTTTTAACTATGCATATGGTACTTTGATTATCAATAAAGATTGTGGTGTTCATGAAATTAAACCCATAACTAGCAATTGATTTTGTATCCAAAGAACCTGACCACAACAATTTGCAGCAGCAACATACTCTGCTTCAGTAGATGAGGTAGCAACAATAGTTTGTTTCTTGCATTGCCAAGAAATCAATCTTCTTCCAAGAAATTGGCAACCTCCAGTTGTGGATCTCCTATCCAGATTTGCACCAGCATAATCACTATCACTATATGCTTCCAACTTAAAAGGAGACTCTTTTGGGTACCAAAGACCTAAGTGGGGTTGGCCTTTGAGGTACTTGAAGATCTTTTTGACTGCATTCAAATGGGAGGTAAGTGGAGTGATCTGATGTCTAGAACAAGCACTCACAGTAAATGTAATGTCAGGCCTTGAAGCTGTCAAATACATCAGGGAACCAATCATGGATCGGTATAGGTGAACATTCACAGCGGGATCTGGTTCAAGATTGTTCTTTGGTTTTGGAGCTTCATAAGGTGTAGTGGCAGTTCTGACATTGTCCATATCAAACTTCTTCAAAATGTCTCTCACATATTTATCCTGACTGATAAATATACCATCAGGCTTCTGCTTAACTTGTAGACCCAAAAAGAAAGTAAGCTCCCCCATAGCACTCATCAGAAACTCTCCCTTCATCAATTCCTCAAACTCCCTGCACCAAGCTTCTTTAGTGGAGCCAAAGATTATGTCATCCACATAAACTTGCACAAGAATGATGTCTCTAGAATTCTTCTTTATGAAGAGTGTTTTGTCAATGGCACCTCTTCTGTAACCATGCTTCAGCAGAAATGCAGAAAGCCTAGCATACCAAGCTCTTGGTGCCTGATGTAGTCCATAGAGAGCTTTTACAACCTTGTAAACATGCTTTGGATTAGCTGGGTCTTCAAAACCTTTGGGTTGAGTGACATATACCTCCTCTTCAATTTCACCATACAGAAAAGCACCTTTCACATCCATCTGATATACCATGAAACCCATATACGATGCATAGGCCAAGAAGATTCTAATAGCCTCAACTCTAGCTACAGGTGTAAAAACTTCAGTATAATCAATTCCTTCCTCTTGCCTGAACCCCTGAGCCACTAACCTTGCTTTATTTTTGACCACAATACCCCTTGCATCTCTTTTATTCTTCAAAATCCATTTTGTCCCAATTGCAATCTTTCCTTCAGGTAGTGGTACCAGTATCCAAACCTTTTGATTCTTGAATTGTTGAATCTCATCTTGCATTGCTTCAATCCAACTTGAGTCTTCAAGAGCTTGAGAAACACTGGTTGGTTCCACTTGAGATAGAAAACAAGCAAACAGACAATGCTTAAAATCTGTGTGATTGTCCCTTTGCTGATTGGAGACATAGGAAAGTAAAGCAACTTGACCATACTTAGAACTGTTCACAGTACTTCTAGTTCTAACAGGTGCCTGAGGATCACCAAGAATATTTGATTGGGGATGAGCAATGTTGATCCTTTTTGTAGCAGTGGGGTTGACATCTATTGTGGTGTCAAGATTGTTCACAGTGGGTCCAAAATCACTGTCATAGGAAGATGAGGTGAAGATGCCAGCTTTGGGTTGGTGATTACCAAGGTCTGAAGGACATGGAAATCGAGTATATGGTTCTTCGAAGTCTGTGGACACACCAGTAGAAATGGGAATATTTGCATTAGGACTGTCAGTAGATTTGATGATGTCAGGAGAAATAGGAGAGCTGTCAGGAGAACTGTCAGCAGAATCCTGGTTTCCACTGACTGCTTGTGCTGACTCCACACCAAGCCTTACAGCTTCTTGATTGGCTGCATGCTCTTGCTTTTTGAGTCTAGCAAGGTCCTCTGCATAGTGTGACTCATCTTCAATCTCATCAGAAGTCTCTTTAAAGCTGTCACCTGCAAAATGGTTAGGAGAAAAGGAAGGTACAACAATTGGTTGTTCATCATGCTCAGACTCACTATCTGAGTCATCATCCAGGGTACCTGCATTGTTAGTAGGAGACTATTGAGAACCTGCAGATTGGTTAGCAACATATCTAGTATAGCCCAAGTAATCAGTTAAGTAATCCAGGTCAAAATACCAAGCATGACCTTGACCCTGAACATTAGGCTTGTCCTCTAGGTATCTCAGGTTAAGGGTCTCCTCAATCTTTTTAGCATTTAAATTATATACCCTATAAGCCTTACTATGAGCTGAATATCCCACAATATACCCCTCATCAGCTTTCTCATCAAACTTTCCCAGTGGATCACTAGTATTCAAAATGGTCACTTGACATCCAAAAGGTTTGAGATAATGAATATCAGGAACTCTCCCAGTGAGAAGTTCATAAGGTGTCTTGAAATGAGGTCTAGTAATGGATACCCTGTTCAAAACATAACAAGCAGTGCTTACTGCTTCAGTCTAGAACATAGTGGGTAATTTAGAGTCTGCAAGCATCGATCTTGCTGCCTCTATTAAGCTCCTATTCTTTCTTTCAGCAACCCCATTTTGCTGTGGGGTCCTTGGATTGCTATAGTCCCTTTTTATCCCTTTAGACTGACAAAGTTCTATTAAAACAGCCTTTTTGAACTCTGTCCCGTTATCACACCTAATGCCTTTAACCTTTTTGTTTAGCTGGTTTTCAACAAGGGTAATAAATTCTTTTAAAATTGGAGATGTTTCATCTTTAGTTTTCAAAAAGAATACCCAACAAAACCTGCTATAGTCATCAGTGATTACCAGGCAGAAGTACTTATGATCAATACTTCTGATTTGAGTTGGACCAAAGAGATCCATATGCAGCAACTGAAGAGGTTCTGAGATAGTTCTCACAGCTGTAATGGCTTTGTATGAGGCTCTGTGTTGCTTTCCTTTGTTGCAGGCAACACAATTGTTCTCATTGGTGAAGACTTTGGAAGGAAGTCCATGAACTAGACCAAGTTTAGAAAGCTTGTTAATGGTCTTGAAATTCACATGAGCCATCCTTCTATGCCATTTAGTAGACTCATCCAGGGATGCTTTAGCCACCAAACATGTTAGGTCACCTTCAGGTTGGACATCATTCAAATTGAATGTGTATAAATTGTAACTTCTGGGAACTCTCAGCAGAATTGTTGTATCTTCTGGAAGTTTGAAGTCTATAGAGAGCACAAGACATTCATCCTCAGAGAAGAATACTTTGTTCTTGGTGTCACAAATTTGTGATACTGAGAACAAGTTGAAATGTTGCAGTTCCTTCACATAATACACATTCTCAAAGTTCAAATTAGGTGTTCTGATGGTTCCTTTCCCAGTGATTCTACCATTTCCTCCACCAAAAGTCACATTGCCTCCTCCTTCAATGGGTATAAAATCATTCATCATCTCTATGTTTCCTGACATACTCCTGGAACAACCACTATCTACTATGCCTACTTCTTTACTTTTCAGAGGATGATCCTACAACAACAACAAAAAAAATATACAAAGTATAAGTACACTTTGGAGACTCAAGTCATTACTGACTTGAGCCTGCCTTGTGGATCATTAGATGTAGGCCATGTAGATGTATAAGATCCACCATTGTTCTTGGGCCTTCTTTGAAAATAGGGTCCCTTTTTAGTCCAAGAACAATCTGCTGAGGGCTTCACAGCAGTATCCCAATATCCCCTACCCACATACATTGGGTCAATAAATCCAGGCCAATAACCATTCTGAAAATATGAACTAGTTGGTCTCACATATGGTCTAGCAACAGATCTTCTCCAAGCAGATGAAGAAGGTCTATCAGCAGAATTGCTGGTCTTATTAGTTGCTTGTGGAATATATGGTGGTATGTCATTAACATTTTTCCACATTGGTCTAGGTTTATTTTGATCAGCACATACACCCATTCTTTGCTCATGAAAATTACAATCCTTAATCAAATGAAATTTACTTCCACACACAAAACATTTCTTCTTTTTAGAAGATTTATTAAAAGTGAAAGATGATCCATTACATGCAAAATTATTCAAACCACTAGCATTGACAGAATTGTTTTTGACAGAATTAAAAACATTGTTTTGCAAAGAATTAAATGACAAGTCTTCAGAGGAAACTGTCTTTGAATTTGATTCATCAGCAGTAACTCTAACAGGCTTCTAGGGAGTCTTGGGTGTAGGCTTGGGTGAGGTCTTGGTAAGGTCTGACTTTTCACTTGAATCACAACTGGCATAGGTAGTAGACCCTTGGTCAAAGGACTTATCACTGTCAAAAAAAGAGACAAAGTCAGTAGAATTAGATTCAGGGTCTGGCAAGTCACTTAACTTTTTGCCATAAAGATGGTGTGATCCATCAAAGTCTGTGGTGGTGGTAGTGGGCATGTGTTCTCCTCTAATAGGTCCAGGTACAGCATGTAATTTTCCTTCTTTAACAAAATTTGCTAGGCCTGCTGGTGTAGATTTACCCAGATCATTCCTAGCTTCTAAACCAACATATTTTTTAAAAGCTAAACCTATACTAGAGTTTACAGCTTGACTACCATAGAGACAGCTAGCTAACTTATCACCTGACATTAACCAAGTTTTATGATTAGCTATTTCCTTCTCTAGTTTCTCTTTCAGCACTTGGTTTTCAGACTCTATATTAGCTTTTTCTTTCTCAGTACGCTTTAAATCAATTCTAGCACATTCTAAATCACTTTCTAACACCCTTATCTTTTCATCATAAGCAAGCTGATTCTTTTGAAACCAAATTTTTTGTCTTTCTAAAGTTTTTAAAGCCTGTTTGTAAGACTCAACTTCTACATAACATTCATTATATTTAGGTTTCAATTCATCATAAGCCTCCTTAAGTTCATTATATCTTTCACTACAACCAAAAACACAATTATGTACCTGAGATATGCCCATAAAGGCAACTTGATCATGCTGATCTTCTGTAGAGCAGCTGGCCAGCAATCCACTCAACTCAGGACCAGAAGCTTCATCATTATCAGGCTCATGTGCCTTCCAATTGACATGATCATCCAGAGTGATCAAAGCATTGGAAGATCCATCTTTCACCTGATTCTGCTGATAGGTAGAATACCTAACCCCATCACCAGTCTTCCTATCCTTGCACTTTCTTGAGAAGTGACCCATCTGACCACATGTATAGCATTTGATCTTGCTCCTGTCAAACCTAGCTGGATCTCTTCCCTGGAAACCAAACTTTCTCCCTGACTTCTTTTCAAATCTTCTGATGTTCATAGTGAGCATGGCCACCTGCTACTTCAAGTTCATCTCTTCCATATCCAGAGGATCCACCTGTTCAAAATCCTCAAAAGCAAGTTGCTGCTGATTTTCATAATCAGCAACAAAAGAGTGAAGTACATCTTCCAATACACTACTGGACTGTTGTTGATAATTTGATCTGGTGTTGGTGTAGGAAGATGATACTGAGGAGCTTGGGCTTGAAGCTTGAGTCATCTTATTGGAGGTGGTGCTAACAAAAGCTGAGTAAGTGGGATTGGATGAACGAATGGGACTTCTGACATCGGGCTCAAGAGTTTTAAGCTTGTTGTAGAGATCATCAAAAGCGAGCATATCCAGTCCACCTTTAGCTTTGAGTGCAATGCTCACTTGCAACCAAGATGGAGGCAAAGATCGCAAGAACTTTGCATTGCAATCCTCATTGTCTGGCCTGGTCTTCAGCTGATTCAATTGACTCAAAATCCTATGGAACCTGTCATACCCCTTGTGGATACCTTCTTCCTCAAAGACTTGGAATTCTTGAAACTGCTGTTTCAGCATCGATTTCCTCATTCTCTTTGACTCATCGTTCCCACCAAACCTAGCCTTGATGGCCATCCAGATGTCCTTTGCATCCTCCATGTAGTGAAAGTCACCCATGTGATCATCTGGAATAGCCTAAAGGAGAATAGTTCTAACTTTATTCTCTTTCTGTACAGTAAGAATCTCTTCAGCAGTTCTAGGATCAACAATGGTAACTCTACCATCTACATCTTTGATGTGCTTCTTCAAACTATTTCCCTTTTTGACAATTTCCCAAAGATTCCAATCAATATTAGTAATCCAGTTCTGCATCTTCATAGCCCACAATTCATACTCATCCTTCTTGAGGTATGGGAACTTTGCATTGCTGTTGGTGAGAGTGAGTTGTTGCATAGATGAAGATGTGGCGTTATGGTTGTTGTTAACTTCGGATCCATCATCTGATCCAGGCATTGTTTTGGTTGTTTTGTTTGAGAGGGTGTAAAAGAAAAGATGTTCTTACTATCACAGAGACTCTCTCGAGGCTCTGATACCACTTGTTGAACCTTAGACCTTGATAAATCTTTGAGCGCTCGTGGATCGTTAGCAATGTTTATGTAATCACAAACACACTAATAGAAAGTCTCTATTACTTGTATTCTAAAGCGGAAATCAAACACAAGTAAAAATACAAATAACTAAGAACGATTTGATCCTCTATGGATCTTTGATTAATACTAAAACTTGTTTTTCAAAACTCGTATCTAATACATAAGAATGTGTTCCTTTTATAGATAAGGAACCCTAAACCGTTTCACAAGAAACGTATATTCTAAAAACTAATAAAAGATATGCATTATAATTTCCTAATAAAACTCGTACATATCCTAACTAATAACAAAATACGCGGAAACACTTTATCAGCAAAAACATAATACGCAGAATCTCTACTTTCGCAGAAACAATTCTTCAGCAGAATCCAGCACTTCAGCAGAATCCATCAGCAGTATATTTCAGCAGAATTCTTACTTAGCAGAATTCCCAACAGCTTGGTCTTCGAGTGTTGCACCGGATTGTACGAGATGGCTATGGCACTTTTTGAGTCACAATACAAAGGTATGCGATCGAAAGAGAAATCATAATCTGTTAGTTGTGTCCTCATCCATAGAACTTGGGCACAACACGCAGATAAAGACACACACTCGGCTTCTGCTGTTGATAAAGCAGTGCAGTCTTGTTTCCTTGATGACCAACCCACTAGTTTTTCTCCCAAAAATTGTGCTCCGCCTGATGTACTCTTTGCTGTAACTTGGCAACCGGCATGATCTGCATCTGAAAATGCTATCAGTGTAAACTCTGAATCCTTCGGATACTAAAGACCCATGTTAATGGTTCTTCATAGGTACCGAAAGATCCGTTTAACCTCTTGGAGGTGAAGTTCGGTAGGCCTTGCCTGAAACCATGTAAGTAAGCAAACAGCAAAATGTATATCTGGTCGACTAGCAGTTAGGTACATGAGAGACCCAATCATGCAACGATATTTCTTTGGATCCATGGGTTTCCCATTTAGGTCAACGCCTATTTTGGGTGAAATGACCATTGGAGTACCAACAGAGTCACAATTATCCATTCCATGTTTTTTCAAAATCTCAATTGTATATTTAGCCTGATTAAGAAAAATACCACGTGGAGATTGATGAATTTGTAAGCCTAAAAAGAATTTTAATTCACCCATCATGGACATTGATGCGTGCGATGTGTCGCTGCGGTTTAGCAGTATTACTGCCTACTCAAGTTTTAAATTTATATTTAGCCGACTTATCAATAACACACACACTTAACGAGCAGTGTACCCGGTCAGTATGAATATAATGGTAAGTAGAGTGTCGATCACTAAGAGTGGAACGTATTATCTAGTTATTCTAATCAGTATTTTAATATATTAAGTTAGCTATACAACCAAATCTAATGCAAGGGGGTTCAGCCTGAGAGACTGGCACGATTTGGTTGCAATTAAATAATAAACTAAACCAATAGGCACGAATCAGCGAATAGCACACACGTACACAGATAAATACTTGAGACAATAAGAAGATCTGTCCTTATGATTAAGTAGATTGTCACTTGTTTTATTGATAGTTTTATATGAAGTGTATGTAGTTAATCCTTTCTCGTTGGTCCTATTCTTATCGGCGAGTAAACCCTTAATGATTACTTATGTCTAAAAGTTATTCCTAAGTGATCAATTTAGTAACAACCGTGGGAGCCACATTATTTTCCGCAGTCAAATGCGCAGGCCACTAATAAACACAGAGGTTATCAATGCACTAATAAGTAGTAACCAAAGACGTCAACATATAAACTTTAATTGATGGGAAAGCTGTTTTAAGGGAGTGCAATCTTTCCGTTGTCACATTACACAAGCCATCAATCCTGATGAATTAAAGTTTACTAACACAATAAAACAAAACTACTTAATGAATTAAACACATGCAGAACCTTCTTACAGCTCTTGTATCTTCGTTCGGGTGTGTCTTGTGCTGCCTATTCGTCTGAATTCGTCCTAGGTTTCTGGTCTTCGAACCTCGTATATAATATTATGCTCTTCGAAATTCGTCTGGTCTTGGGGTATTTATAGTTTCTGTCTGAGGGTAAGATGCGGCGCATCTAGTAAGTGGATGCGGCGCATTGACTTAACTTCGCATGGGGTCCAAGATTAATATATTCAGGAATATTCGTACACCGCCAAAAGATGCGGCGTATCTTCATTCTTGGATGCGGCGCATGTCCTTTGCCGTCTTGGATAATATCTTGTGAAATCTTGATAGCGATGCGCCGCATGTAATAGGTGAGATGCGGCGCATCTGGAGCAGATTGTCTTGATCTTGTACATTTCAGTAGACTCTTAACTTCTTTCATGTTTTGCTCCATAATTAGTCCAAAATCGCCAAGTTTCACCAAATGCATGTTTTCAACTGAGAATTACAAAAGTAAACGATTAAGTATCAATCCTCATACATAATATAATAAAACAAGTCAAATTAATAGGATAAATGATAGTAATAAAATGTACTTATTTGAGTTCATCAAATATCCCCCCACTTGAACTTTACTTGTCCCCAAGTAAACCTTCGAATTAATCTTATGAAAACGTATCCTAAAAGATATTAGGATTTATTTTTATATTTAAGCATGTATTCATTTTTGTCATAATCACACAACTAAACACTTAACGAATTAGAAGTAAAATAAAATATTCTGATAAAAGCAAATCTAATCGTTTAACTGTCCAGTCGTGACGAATATTCTATCATAAGCTTGGCAAGTATACACATCTCCCCCACTAAAGCCAAGGAATAACAAGTCTAAAGCGGTAAAAAGGGTTTTGAGGTTTAAGGGTTAATCATTCTTCTTAATCTCTATCGATCTCAAATTCCAGAGAAGGTGACAAAATCACAAATACATGATCGAATCCACGAACACGATACTTGCAATTGCTCAAATCCTTAACTCGAACAGGCTAAAGATAGGTCCAAACTTCACCAATAATAATATATCAAAAAGGGCGACAAAATCATAAATACATAGCCGAATCCACGACTACGATACTTAAGATTGCTCAAATCCCTAATCTCAATAAATCAAGGGTTCGGTTGGATAAAGAATAATACAGGGTATGGATAATATTTGGGATATAAATTGGTGTAAAATGAAAAATAAACAAAACAAATAAATTAAAATCCTAAGTGTGGTTAATCACTATCCCAACCATCCCATGAATAAGACTCATATCATAGAATAACTCACGCTTTAACACTTGAAACACACGCTTTAGGTAGACACGAATTATACTCAACAAGATCTTAAACAAAGAATAAACCTTAGTTGGCGTTCCCATAACTGCCAACTCCCATTCAATCCATAAATATAATATACAACAATTAGTGGTGATATCGACCACTTAATACAAAACTTTACATAAGTTGGTTAAATCAAACATCCAACTCTTCCTTTTTTCTTTTTCTTTCTTTTTTTTTTTTCGATTTTTTTTTTTTTTTTTTTTTTTTTTTTTTTTTTTTTTTAACATAAACATAGATGTGTAAAATTTCACCACATCACTATAATGATAATTCTGGATAATTTTTCCATACTTTTCATGACTTCAGAAATAACGGTAATAGTGAAAGTAGTAAACACACGAAAAATAAACTCAAAGAAATACAATATTTACTTTCACTCCAATTGCATTGTGCAATTTCCCGACCTAACCATAGATAATGAATTACGCACGCGAACACAGGTAATGTAAGGAAACACACTTTGCCTAAAGCAATTAACCAACCACGGATTTTAATCTACAGGGTAGGCTAAGGTGTAAGGGTGTAACGAAACATTTTAACAAAGGTGTAAGAAACGAAAGGAATGGCTCTGAATGTTTTTCTAGGGGTATCTTACTTATGAACTCAAATAAGTACATTTTATTACTATTATTTATCCTATTAATTTGACTTGTTTTACTATATTATGTATGAGGATTGATACTTAATCGTTTACTTTTGTAATTCTCAGGTAAAAACAAGCATTTGGTGAAACTTAGCGATTTTGGACTAATTATGGAGCAAAACATGCATAAAGTTAAGAGTCTACTGAAATGAAGAAGATCAAGACTAATCTGCTGCAGATGCGCCGCATCTCACTCATGACATGCGCCGCATCTCTATCAAGATATCACCAGATACGATCCAAGATACAAGAGGACATGCGCCGCATCTAATCATGGAGTTACGCCGCATCTTCTGGCGGTGTACGAATATTCCTGAATATTATAATCTTGGACCCCACGCGAAGTTAAGTCAATGCGCCGCATCTACTTACTAGATGCGCCGCATCTTCCCTCAGACAGAAACTATAAATACCCCAAGACCAGACGAATTCCGAAGCTTTTGTCAGACATATATCAGAACCGAAGAGCAGAACCCTAGGACGAATTCAGTCAAGGAGGCAGCACAAGACACACCAAACGAAGATACAAGAGCTGTAAGAAGGTGCTGCATGTGTTTAATTCATTAAGTAGTTTTGTTTTATTATGTTAGCAAACTTTAATTCATCAGGATTGGTGGCTTGTGTAATGTGACAACGAAAGATTGCACTCCCTTTAATACTTGCTTTCCCATCAATTAAAGTTTATATGTTGATGTCTTTGGTTACTACTTATTAGTGCATTGATAACCTCTGTGTTTATTAGTGGCTTGCGGGCATTTGACTGCGGAAAATAATGTGGCTCCCACGGTTATTACTAAATTGATCACTTAGGAATAACTTTTAGACATAAGTAATCATTAAGGGTTTACTCGCCGATAAGATTAGGACCAACGAGAAAGGGTTAACTACATACACTTCATATAAAGCTATCAATAAAACAAGTGACAATCTACTTAATTATAAGGACAGCCCTCTTATTGTCTCGAGTATTTATCTGTGTACGTGTGTGCTACTTGCTGATTCGTGCCTATTGGTTTATTTTATTATTTAATTGCAAACAAATCGTGCCAGTCTCTCAGGCTGAAACCCCCTTGCGTT